>ML102605.1:108874-193657 GCA_003697995.1 Taxidea taxus jeffersonii
AAAAAAAAAAAAAAAAAAGAAGAGCCTACTGAGGAAACTGACCAAGAGCAAGCAACTCTAACATATATTCTTATGAAATTACAAGATTCTAAAGGTAAAGAAAGAATCCGGAGGGCCTCAGGCAAAAAGATAAAACAGATCACAAATGCAGAAGAATCAGAATGACATCAAATTTCTCTTTAAAAAAACATGGAATAGGGACGCCTGGGTGGCTCAGTTGGTTAAGTGGCTGCCTTCAGCTCAGGTCATGATCCCAGCGTCCTGGGATCGATTCCCGCATCGGGCTCCTTGCTCAGCAGGGAGCCTGCTTCTTCCTCTGCCTCTGTCTGCCGCTCTGCCTGCCTGTGCTCGCTCTCTCACTCTCTCTCTAACTAATAAATAAATAAAAACTTAAAAAAAAAAACATGGAATAAAAAAGCAATATAGAGTCTTCCAGAAACTTTAGGAAATAACATAAAAACCAAAAAAATTAAAGGAATGCAGAGCAAGCTCTCCTTCAAGTTTCAAGAGCATAGGAAAAGAGGTTCGAGTGTGACAGAACTCAGGGGACACTTTACAAACATTCCCAAAAAAGTCTACTAAAGCAAGAGCTTCAGCAAACCAAGAGGTAATTGGGACAAAAATGTAAAAGAACTGTGAGGTAAGCATTTCATGTATTTAATTACAGAGCTCCAGCTAAAACAAGGGTGGATTCATGGATTAAATAAGTCTGTCGATTTTAACAGCATTTTCAAAATTTATTTTGACAGAGGAAATAATACAGCTAATGGAATGAGAGGAGAAGAAAAGGGAAGGTAGACTAATATAAATTGACTAGTATAGGAGAATGGATGGGATTCAAAGGGTACCATTTTAAGCTTTCACAAAGCAAAAGTTAGGTAAGAAAAAGGGGTTTAAGAATATGCAAGTAGTATTAGTACAAAAGTAACTACCAAAATAGAAGGGCAAACCTTCTTAAGAGCCCGTAGAAATTAGAGGGGGACCAAAAAAAAAAAAAAACAATAACAACTGGAAAACCAAATAGATAAAGAAACACAGTACTTAGAATATTAGATGATGATACAAATCAGACTGAGAAACACAAATACCATAGGATTTTGCTCATATGTGGACTCTAAACACACAAATGAATAAAAAAACAAAAGCAGAATCGGACTTAGAAAATACAGAGAACAGAAGGACGATGGTTGCCCAAGGAAGGGGGTGAGGAGATGGGCGAAATGGGTGAAGGGGAATGGGAGACACAGGATTCTAGTTATAAATAAGACAAGGGAATAACAGTTGCAACATAGTTGCAATGTAGAGACTATTGTCAATGGTACTATAATCATGCTGTATGGTGACAGAAGGTAGCTAGGCTTGTGGTGAACATAGCATACTGTCAAAAGAAGTTGAATCACTATGCTGTATACCTGAGACTAATGTAACATTATGCGTCAACAATAGTCCAAGAAAAAAGTTAAAAATAAGTAAATATAAAAAAGAATGCAAGATGAAATGACAATTGAGACCAAACAAAAGAATTATACTGACAAATAAGAATGGGCTTAACTTGCCTATTTAAATTTAAAAAAATATTGTAAAACTTGCTTATAAAATAAAATCTAACTATATGCTGTGCACAAGAGACACCCTTAAAATGCAGTGATTCAAACAGGCTGAAAATAACAAAATGCATAAAGATTTACCAGAGCTTACAAATCTGATACCAAAATAGACTTCAAGCCAAGAAGCATTAAATTAAATGAGAGCAAAGAAGAATTACTTTATAATATTAAAAGCCATAATCTAAAATGAAGACACAGCAGTTAAATATATCTATTTAGCAAATAATATAGAAACTGTCTGTGATGATTAATTTTATGTATCAATTTGGGTGGGCCAGGGGTTGCCCAGATGAGACTTTATTCCTGGGTGTGTCTGTAAGGGTGATTCTGGCTGATATCAGTATTTGAATCAATAGACTCAGCAAAGAAGCTTGCCCTCCACAATATGTGTGGGCATCATCCAATTCATTAAGGCCCTGGGTTGAACAAAAAAGAATGTGTCCCCTTCCTGCCTGCCTGAGCCAGGACTCCAGGGTTCTCATGCCCAGGGACTTATACCATCAGCTGATGTACACCTGGTCCCCAAGCCTTCAGACTCAGACTAGACTTATACTACTGGCTTTTGGGGTCTCCACTCCAGTTTGCAGATAGCAGATCCTGGGACTCCTTGGTCTCTGTAATCATGTAAGCCAATCTCCATACAGTTTTGAAGACTGGGGAGTCCAACATCAAGGCACTAGATCCTGTGTCTGGTGAATGCCTGCTTTTTCACTGACAGCCATCTTCTCACCATGAATTCACATGGCAGAAGGGTTAGGGAGCTCTCTGGAGCCTCTTTTATATCAACATTGATTCCAAACCTGAGGGTGGCCAATCACTGCCTAAAGGCCTTACCTCCTAATAATATCACCTTCGGGATTAAAAGAACAACATATGAATTTTTGAAGGCGTGGGGACATTTGGAGGATTAAACATTCAGACCACAGCAGTTGTCTTATCTATTATGAATAAAACCTAAAATTGTATCAAAACATAATTCTGGCATTAGCTTGTGGATCCTGCTGATGAGTATGGTATTAAAGAACTCACTTTTCCCCTACTTTTCATTATCTTCCTCCCATTTTCCATGCTACAATAACTTCTATTTATATTTACCCTACCCTTCAGGATCACTATAGCCAACCAAAAATATTGCATCAAAAATTATAAATGAGAAAGGCAATACTATTGACTCAAGATATTAGGAAAATTCAAATGAATGTATGGGCAAACACTTCCATGCACACACACACTCACACACTCACTTACATACTAACATTCACCATCACATACTGAGCCCTAAAGGTAGCTGAACAAAAATCCATTTCCTGTAAGGCAATTCAGCAGTCCCAGATGATAAGCTAATGAGTCAAGTGAGCAGTTCTAAGTCACTGACATCACACCATTCACCACATAATTTCCAAAAACAAGTTAACGAACCAGTTTTTAAAAATCATTTAGAATAAACACAGTTTGACACATATCAATGAAGCCAGTTCATTTGCTTGCTGAAATAGATTCTATCTTGGGTCTTTTCTAAACTAAAGCAAGCTTGACATCAGCTGTCAACAGAAATGATACAAAAATAAAAATGAGTAAGTGTACCCCTAGACTGTTGATAGAAGTACTATCTTCTCTATAGGCATAGATAAATTACATTCAAACACCCACAATAACACCATAAAAACTAAATACCTGAGGAAAACGTTGAAACTAAACACATGAACAGCCTGAGTGGCTCAGTCAGTTGCTTAACCGACTTCTTCTGCCTTCTTTCGTTCAGGTCCTGAGACTCAATCTCTGTCAAATAAATAAATATTTTTTTAAAGAAACTAAACACATATTTCTCATTTTGTTCAATATTCTTAAAGCAATTATTCAAAGAATTTGAATAAAAAGAAGACCTCTTTCCTCATTCTGAGGCACTTGTGTATCATTTGGTTTCATCTGTGTTAGTATGTATCCTTGTCTGTGTCTCTGGAGGTTTGTATTTACATGGAGACAGACAAACTTGGGTTCTTTTAGTCTATTGTTTCACATATACAGTTCTCTAAGACAAATATCCATATGTATTATTACTCTTAGAAATGCTTCAATTTAGAGTTTCTACTTGAAATATTTTTAGATGAATCTAGCAAAAAGTGTTCTCTGGAGATACAAACTATTTGTAATAACATTCTTTTACAGCCCAGCATTGTATGTCCTTCTCTTCACACTTTTAGACCTGTTTACTGTCTGTAACTATGTTTATTAATCCAGCTGGTTCCTGTTGTGGTCTTTCATTCATTTGCAGCAACATCTGTGGAGTTTTCTGAGCCTTCTCTGAGAAGGCATCAGGGCTCTACCTCATACGTAGTTCTTGTTGGAGGGAAACCTTTCCTCTGAAATTCTCTGACCTCCTGATTGTTTGGTCTCCTGAAATATTGATCATAGTCTGATGCTTTAATGTTTAGTTATATTTTTATGCCATTAATTTTGGTATTAAAATTTCTACAAATTTGCTGATCAATTGGATCTGAACTAAGGGGGGGAAAGTAGTTTTATTTCCACCTCCTCAAAACCAATAAAGATAGAATATACAATTCTTTTACCTGTGTCTCCTTAACTCTCCAGGCTTATTTCCTGCTTTTCTTACCTGCCACATCCCTGCCTTGTTGGGGGGGGGGGGTGGCAGGGGGAGTGGTGACTAGTCTTGGAAATGACTTCAACTTCTCAGGATAAACCACATAGCTCCATGTTTCATCAGCTCCATGTTTGATTCTTTTGCCAGAAATATTTTACTTTATTTGTAGGCTAGCAGAAAAATCCTACTCATATTATTAACATTCAGATCAAGGACTGAATATTTTTTAGAGTTTTATTATGATCTCCTTCCACCCATAGTAGTGGTAGGCTTTTCCACACCTGCTTCCATACCCCATGATACAGGAAACAAAGGCAAATGGAAATACAGATCAAATTAAGTGTCCTTATAACCTGCAGGCCATTGATAAAAACTTGAGGCAGGCAGAGTATAATATTCCTCCAGAAATCTCCCAACTGTTTTAATGTTAATGCTTTGCTAGAGGGAAAAACAACCTTAGCTTGACCATAGCAAGGCCTCAGGTATCTTATGAGTACTTTAACGTATGAAAATTCTTTGGGAACTTCCTTTTTTCTTTACTTCTCCCAACTCCATAGCATATAATCAGTTATTCCTCACAATCCTGGGGCAGCCGGGTCCTGCCTACAGGTCCTGTCCCTATCCTTTAATAAAATCACCTTTTTGCACTGAAGATGTCTCAAGAATTCTTTCTTGGCCATTGGTTCCAGACTCAAACTCCAAAAATTATATTAACCCTACAGACTACATCTGGTTCATTTTTACATGACTCTCTCTCTCACACACTGACCTTAAACTTCTAGACCACAGAGATAAATAAGTGTTTTGAATCCCACAGATAGTATAGTTTCTAGCATGCAGAATTAAATAACTATACTTATTGAATTAAAGATTGAAATAAAGCAGAGGAACTTTTCCTCAAAGATTAAGTTGTTTTTCTAATAGTTGAGACCAGATCATAGAGGAAGTGGTTGATAATTTGATTCCTAAGAGCAGAAAGGGAAAGGCACTGTCATCGGTAGAGTTTATGAGTGCTGCAGGAGAAAGCACATCATGGCTGGCTAAAAAACACCTATTCTGATTTTATTTTTTTTGAAGATTATATTTTATTTATTTGACAGACAGAGATCCCAAGTAGGCAGAGAGGCAGGCAGAGAGAGAGAGAGAAGAGGAAGCAGGCTCCCCACTGAGCAGAGAGCCCAATGTGGGGCTCGATCCCAGGACCCTGGAATCATGACCTGAGCTGAAGGCAGAAGCTTTAACCCACTGAGCCACCCAGGTGCCCCATTATTCTGATTTTCTAGAAAAGCCTGGTAATGACATAAGTGGATTCTTGGAATAATGGGAGGGCATCCTATAGAACATTGTCCTTTCAGATAGATAAATGACAAAGAATTGTCACTTGTTCCATACATCAGGTCATCCTGTTCTATACATCCAGGGCATCCTACAGAACATTGTCCTTTCAGATAGATAACTAAAAGAATTGTCACTGTTCCATATATCAGGCTTGAGAGTTGGACACAGGATGGATTTCAGTTCCCCACTGACATCCCTGCATTAAGGCTTAATCTCTTAAATGGATTTGGTCATCAAGAAGACTAAGATGTTATTCTTGCCTTGAATTCTTCTGATGATTCTTGATTGCTCAGAGTGATTGCCAACTACATAGCCTGTCAGATAGGGCCTCGCATGGACAAACCTCTGCCTACTTCACCCTAACCTTGTGACAATTCTACCAAGGCAGCATAATTATAGTCCCAGAGGACCACCCCCCTCTCCTGTCCTCTTGTCTCCATGCCTTTCCCACTGCTGCCCTCTGGCTCTAGAAACATCCAACCTCTTCATACATTACCTACTTCCAGGTCAGCCTTGGAGTAGCTGCCTAGACTACATCTCCTGAGAGAAGCTTTCTGTCCAATCTATATGGATCAGGTGCTCATCAAATAACTGCCACAGGGAGTTATTTCCCTTTATTCTAGCACTCTTCAAATTATATTGTAACTCCTTCTTTTCTTTGAATAGTCTTTTAATTTTAGGATTCTGCTAATAACCCCAAACTCATTGTACTAGTTTCCTACGGCTGTTTCAACAAAGTACCCCAAACTAGGTGACTTAAAACAACAGAAATTTATTGTCTCAAAACAACAAATTAGTTTTGGCTACATGTCCAAAATCAAGGTATCAGTAGTACTATGCTCTCTATGAAAGTTTTAGAAGAGAATCCATTGCCTCTCCAGCTTCTGGTGTTTGCCAGCAATCTTTGGCATTTCTTGGCTTGGAAATGCATCATTCCAGTTGTATGGCCATCTTCTCACTGTGTGTTTTCACATGCCTTTCCTCTGTGCAAGTCTGTTTCTATGTCAACTTTTTTCCTTTTTATGAGGATCCAAGTTATATTGGATTTACCTCTATAAAGATCCTATATCCAAATAAGGTCATATTCCAAAGTATTGAGGATTAAAATTTCAACATATATTCTGGGGTACATAATTTAACCCAAAACACTCCCCAAATTTTGTATCGTTCTTCTATTCCAATGTGGAAAAGAATGAATTCTATTGCTTTAATTTGCATTTCTCAAAATAATAGGATTGAGCTTATCTTGTTTGCATTAGCTCTTCATTAAAGAAAACTTCCCCACAGTGTTCTCTCCCAGTTCATTTTTTGTTTTTATTTTTGATAATTTATTTTTTACTTCCTTACAAGAGCATGAGTTTTCATTGCTTTTTCACTAGTATATCTGAAGTGTTTTCACAGTCCCTAACACATCATAGACAACTAATAAATATGTGAATGAATAAGTAAAAGTGTAATGGAGTCCAAGTTTGTTACACTCACCTCATGACAGGCCAGTAAGTCAAGAAGCAAGATGTTGGGGTAAGAAAACCAACTTTATCTGGAAGGTCAACAAACTGAGGAGATGGTGGACTATTATTGTAAGGAACCCCCTCCCCCCCACACACTGGAGCTTCTTTTAGATTAGCAAATGGGGGTAGTGGGAGGAGATTAAAGTCAAAAGGTGACAGAGGTCTGTAAACATCTGAGAAACGTCATGGAACTTTTTTGTTCTTGGCCAGTTAATCTTTGCATACAGGAACCTGGCTGTGCCATTTCTGTAATTCTTAAAGATAATATGGTCATTTCTGTACATACTTCCTTGTGTCCTTGGGTGAGGTAAGTGTCCAGTTCAAAGCAGTTTTTGCAAATCTCAGCTGTAAACAAAATTCCTTTGATGATTAACTTGTCTACCTGCAGGGCTAAACAGAAGTTTCTAAGCTGTAGGTCACAGCAGCAAGGCAAACAGAAGCAATATGGTGTCACACATGTTAAGTTTCTTCCCGTTACAAAGGCATTTTTTCAAGCTTTTGTATACTGTCCTTTTCAGATCATCTGTTTAGATTCCTTACTCATATTTACTTGATTGATGATCTTTTTCTTATTTACTCGCAGATTTCCCTTTTTGCTTTTAAAACTAGTCATATAATTCGATGTAAATATTTCTACATATTTTGAATATTTCTACATCTATTCATTCCCTGTCCTTTAGCTGGTTTGATAGTGGGTTTAGGGCTTTTTTTTTTGTCATATAAAATTGTCAAACTGAACATAAAGATCCACAAAGAGAGTCAAACAAGTATTTATTTGACATTAAAGATTTGCAATCTGAGGAGTACAGGTTCAGGTAGAAATCCAAACAGTGTTCCTGCTTAGAGTGTGAAAGCAAGAATTTTTTTTTTTTTTTTTTTTGAGAGAGAATGAGAGCAGAGGAGAGGAGTAGAGAAGGAAGGAGAGGGGAATGGAGAGAATCTTAAGCAGACCCCACACTGAGCGTGGAGCCTGACACAGGGCTTGATCTCATGGCATACATTGCTGAGATGTTTGGCAGACCTGGGCCAGAGAAGGGAATGACCACCTGACCACAATCTTGGTGAAATCAGATGGACCTGCATCAGTTAGTCATTCTTGAAGCTTATCCAAACCCTGACCAATCAGAAGTACCCATACCCTAAGCCCCTTACCCCTTTCCCTTGATTTTTGCCCTTAAAAACCCTCAGTTGCAAGTCACTGGGGAGTTCAGGACTTATGAGCATTAGATCCCCATTCTCCTAGGTGTGACCACACCAACAAAAGCTATCTTTCTTCACTGTAAAAGCTCAGCGTCGGTATTTTTAGTGGCTTGCTGTGTATCAGGGTGGACACATTCTCCTTTAGTTCAGTCACAGAAGTAAAGCCAAAAACCCTATCACCTGCCAAGATCAGGGTGTTCTCTGACCTGGGTGATAGATATATAAATTAAAGTAACTGGGAAAGGAGAGGGACATTCAGTTGAATCAAAGCTGGCAGTGTCTTGCCGGTGAGGAAAGAACACAATTCTTAGACAGGAGAAATGCTATAAGTCAAATGGACAGCAGAGTGGTGACTTAGGATACTCTATTCAACTCAGAGCAGGATTCTACTCATGGCTTGTCTTAGAGGTCAGAATCCATGCCTGGAAATGATACCATGGTGACTTGAGCAGTATTCTGAGAGAACCAGAGAGCTAAAAATAAAATTGGGAGATACTTGGGTATAGAAATCGAGCCAACACAGCACTGGTTGTTGATAAGACTTAGTGTTACACAGAAGCACATTCAGCAAAGTCACATCCAAGAGATACTGAGCACAACACGAAGAAGAAGCCCCTCAAAGTTGGTGGGGTGTCAAGGGACCCCTGGAAATTCTGTGAAGAGCATGGAAGTTGCCCTTACAATGAAAATTATTAAAATGAAAATTGTTATGAAGAAAAGAGTTAAAAGGTGCCTTTTCAAAAAAGAATGAGTTTTATGTAAACAGTTACCTGGTAATTAGTTAATCTTTAGCAAACTCATTTTTAGGGTAGCTATCCTGTCCATAATTATATGATCACCAATCTTCTCTCTAGTCTTAACATGCCGTGGTTTAGAAACATGATAAACAGCTAAAATCCAAGGGCGCTAACACCTAAGAAAATACAGATAGCAAATATATAGATAAATTAAAGTTATCTTGGTTGCTAATAATGAATCTGGAAAGCATATAGCCTTCACTCAAACCTACTCTATACTGCATTCCTTCCGAGGATGGGATTTAATTTCTGAGCAAAAAATCTTTTGGAGCCAAAACATGTGGGTTGTTTTTTGTTGTTGTTGTTGTTGTTTTAATGTGAGGAAAGAGGGAAATAACTTTGAAGACATTGAGTCCTTTCAGAGTCACATTTGTGATTAAATTGAGCAATTTCAGCCCACTATTTAAAAAAAAAAGACCATATCATGCAAAAATTATGCATGTGAATAATAAAAGATGTGACTAGAGAGATTAAAAGTTAAACAAACCTGCAGAAATCACAGCATGACAGCAAATTCCAGATGGCTGCAAAATCCCCAGGGTCCTTGAGGAGCTTTGAAAGGGCAGGTTGCATGTCATCTAACAGATTTTCATCCCCTTAAGCCTATAAAGGAAAAAAGAAATGTTCCTGAAAATACACAACTTCAAAGAATGGCTGTTTTGAACTCAGTGTGGAAGCTTGGCCTAGTTCATGACCTAGTCACTACCCAACGAAGACCAAGCCCAAAGGATCAGAGTGGTTCTGACAAGACTTTTCCCCTCTGCTATTCATTTGTTTTGCACGTGTATCCAAAGATAGTTCTGAAATCGGGTCTTGCCTTTAGAGACAAAATCGGTCCTGCCTTTAGACCCCTTTAGAGAGGTAATAGGAAAAAAGTGAGATTGAGTAATGCAGGCAAGACTTTGCCGCCCCAAATGGGACTGATGTACCTGATTTACAGGAAACTCTGGGATATAGAAGGGACCCAGCTTCTAGAAATACTTGACTTTTGTCTTCATGGAAAATAACAATGCAGTGTGAAGTAGTTGAAAAGCATACAGCCTTTGGAGGAAAATAGACCAGGTTTCGAATCTTGCATCTGCCACTTCTCTAGTTCCATGTTCCTTACCTACAGTTTTTTTGTGCTTTTTAAAGAGGGAATAACAATGCCTACTGTAGGCATTTTGCCAGGATTAAATGAACCATGCCACTCATAAAGCACCTGACACTTTACAAGCACTCAATAAATACATTATTATCAATTTATCTCCTTTTCTATAAGGCTGTGTACATGAGCTCCATCACACTCAGTCTCTACAGTTCTACTCTGTTGCATAATAGTCTCACATATGCCATTGAAAATACAATCCAGCATACATGCAATATGTCTTAAATCCTCTCTGCCCGTAACACATAAATTGTACACATGTGTATGCAAACATGTGCACACATACACATGCTCACAAATAGCACATGCTAGTCACATTTCACGTGTTCAGTAGCTACATGTAGCCAGCAACTACTTCACTGGAAAGGTAGTTTTCAAGTATTAGGGATACAAACTTAAACTCAGTTGGGAAACCAGTGTTTTGTTATGTTGGCTCAGAAATATAGTCTTACATCCTGTTTTCTGGATACACTTACAGCAATACTATCCTATGCTGCTAGCAAATTCACACTCCCTTTTTCCAAACTATGCATTTCACATTTTTCTTGCTTTTTACCATTAACACTGTCATCGCCCCCTCATTTAGCTAATGACCTTACTTCGAAATTCACAGATATAAAATAATCGACGTTACCTTTTCCATCTTCCCACTATCAATAAACACATGCACACATGCATTCTGCCTTCTCTTTAGTTAAAACAGATGAAATGCCTATGCCATTATTTAAGATAAACAATCAATTTTTAATAGGTTCTATCTCTTCCTACCTACTGAAGAATTCAACTCAGAATTGTCTCCCCTCTCTCCTTCAAATTATTTTTCTCCTCCTCTACAGAATCATTCTCACCAGTTGCCAAACATTGCTTAATAGCTTTCCTCAAAATAAAATAGAGTAAAATAGAGTAGAATAAAATAAATAGAATAATGAAATAATAAATTCCCTAACAGCCACTGCCATATTTTTCTACTTCCCTTTACAGCAAAACTCTTCTGATACTTACTATATTTGCTCTCACCTCATGTTTAATTCATAATAAAATTCTACTAGTTCTAACTAAAATATATATCATGAATCCAACTACTTCTCACTTCCTAAGTTGTTGCTGTATTAGCACCCTGGATGGAGCACCATCACTCCCCTCTCCACAATCCTAACAAGCCATGGCCAATCTCTTTGCTTCCACCCTGGCCCCTAGAGGATCTTTTCCACACAGCCATTCACTGAAAAATTTCACTGGATCATTTAACTTCTGTTGTCAACCATTCAAAGGCTTTCTATCATGCTTGGAATAACAGATAAACTCTTGATAAAGCTGAACCTAATACTACTCCTGCCTTTGTCTCTGCAATCATCCATCTTTCACTGCTCCCGTATCACTGGCTTATTAGTTTCTCTGGGCAGACAACCCAGTTTCCCTCTCAGCATCTTTGTTCTTGTTGGTCTAAAGCAGATCGCCTGCTAGGAGAACGAATACTCTCTCGCCTCAGAGAGGTCTCTACTGAAATACCAGGGAAGATGTCCCTCCCCACACAATCAAAAAGAGAATGCTCTGCTTCTTTCTAACCCTGGGGTCATGTTGGTAAACATTTTCTGGAAAGGGCAAGGCAGTAAATATTTTAATTCCTTATTTATTTATTTATTTACTTACTTACTTACTTATAAATATTTTATTTCTTTATTTGACAGAGAGAGAGACAGTGAGAGCAGGTACACAAGCAGGGGGAGTAGGAGAGGGAGAAGCAGGCTTCCCACCGAGTAAGGATGAGGGACTCAATCCCAGGACCTTGGGATCATGACTTGAGCCGAAGACAGACACTTAATGAATGAGCCACCCAGGCACCCCAAGACAGTAAATATTTTAAGTATCACAGGCAACATACAGTCTCTGTTGCATATTTGTTTTGTAAATCTGTATATTTTTTAAAATATAAAGAACATTGCATTCTTAGCTTGTAGCTGTACAAAATCAGGCCACGAGTAACATTTGATCCACTGGATGTAATTTGGCCACCTTGGCTCCAGTTCAGTTCAGTCCATTCCCTAGCTAAACTTTTTCTTCACATCCCATATCTCACACACACACACACACACACACACACACACACACACACACTTTTATTGGCTACTCTTTTCCACTGAAACAGAAGTATACTGTTATCTTTTCCCCCAGAACCCTTATGAAAATTGTGACTCTACTGTCATTTACATGATTATTTCTTTATTACACATATATGCCTCCCTTACTAAACTGAAATCTTCAGGAAGGCATAAATCATGGATTTGTTTTGTTTCATTTTGTTTTTATATCTTTGTATTCCTAACATCTAGGATCACGCCTGGCATCTAATAAGTACTCAATACTACCCTAATAAAATCTGTGCTTCCTTATGGTTAGTCACAAAATGGTGTCATATTCAGAAGCAATGTTAAAAGTAATTAATGCTATAAAGTAATTTAAATCTTTACTAAAGTCTCCAGAAGAGGCACCATATGGGCAATTTCCTTTCACGAACACATCTGTCTCCTGAGTCATCACAGCAGTCCTCTAAATATCATCTCTCTGTTTCTCTATCATCGATCATTTATCTATCATCTACCTATCTATCTAATCTATTTATCATTGATCTACCTTCTCTTCCCATGTTATGACTTAGCTTCTCAATGAATGGATAATTTTGTCTTAAGGATCATTTAAAACATTTCGATATTCCAATTACCATAAATAATCTCCCCAAAGCTTTCAGATAAATAAAAATTTAAAATCTTTATCAATCACCAGGCAGGTGGGTGTTTAAATACTTACAAGAATTTGTTCTTCTCAAAGATGGATGATTGATTGAACCATGTTCTACATGTGACTCTTATTGTAATGAACAAGCATGGCTGTCACATCAGGCCATCTTGGCTCAAATCTCTTCTGCAGCACTTATCAGCTGCCAAACATTGAAAGCCTGCTTATAACCTCTCTAAAATTCATTGTTCTGGTCTCTAAAATGACAGTAAAAATACTCCCCACATGTGGGAGATTGTGAGAGGTACATAAAGTGAAGTAGTCCAACACCAGTGGATTACACTTCCGTGCATAGCAGAAACTCAACAATTACACTAGGCTTCTCTCTGAAAAGAAAAATAACTCCATGAAAATATGCACTTTTTACCTTTCAACACTGGGTGCTATTTCAATTTTTAGAATTCTTTGTATCAAATATTTCACATTAGCCTAAGAAATATAGTCCCAGGGAAACTACATTTTCTATCTCTTGAAAGGGAGATGAGAATCATCAGATATTTCCCACTGCTGATCACAAATAGGTTAGCATCTCTTTAACAAACACTCAAAAATCACAATATAAATGTTATAAAATTCCTGGGGAGAGTGTTTTTTTTTTTCTTTTTACTTGGTTGTAATGTATTCTTACACAACACCTGTGTTAGCAGATATTTTCTGTGATTTGATGAACGAAGAAGTGTTATTCTTTTCCTGTTCTGCCATTTATTCTTTAGCATATGAGAAAAAAAATAAATACAATGAAATACCCAAGTTGCCTCTTTCCCTGCAGTTGAGAACAGCTGGGCCCTGAGAGATGATTAGTACTTGTAGCAGGCTCAACACCACAATTCAGAGACTCCTTTGAACCTGAACTGGGTACTGATAGTGCTATTTATTCTGTATCTGAGTTGACAATTGATGGCTAATATTTTCTCTGTGGAAAAACACATCTTTAAGGAAACACACTTTGCATGCTTAACAGTGAATTGTGGTAGAGCAACAGTAAAGACCTGTTTTATTCTTAGAGTTTCAGCAACAAAAGCAGATGAAAGATATGTTGTCATAAAGTATATATTATAATATTTGTTACAATGATAGAAAGTAAACTACATGTTATTGTAAAAGAAAATCCAATTTACTGTCTGCTGCCTTCAATTTTGATTTGGCAAATGCTCAATCTTGTGCTATATTTCAACTCTCTTCATTTACCTTTTAGAACATGTACTGTAATGTCTCCTTAAGGCAAATAAAACAATCTTTCCATTTAATTTACTAAACATGCTCATGTATATTTGAGTTTACTAGGTGCCAATATATAAAAATCTACTTCTGTTGTTAAAGATCTCTTTGGCAATATGAAATCAATCCTGACTTTATTGTTTAAGTTTAAATCATTATCTTTGTGACAAGAAGCATGCTTATCAAAACTATTTCTATTTTCCACACATGTACATCATATAATTTAGTGGCCCATATAAAATTTAATTAAACAGGGGTACCTGGGTGGCTCAGTCTGTTAAGTGTCTCAGGTCATGATCTCATGGATCCTGAGATAGATCTGCAAGTCAGGCTCCCTGCTCAGCAGGGAGTCTGTTGAAGATTCTTTCTCTCTCTGGGGCGCCTGGGTGGCTCCGTGGGTTAAAACCTCTGCCTTTGGCTCAGGTCATGATCTCAGGGTCCTGGGATCAAGCCCCACATCAGGCTTTCTGCTCAGTGGGCAGCCTGCTTCCTCCTCTCTCTCTCTCTGCCTGCCTCTCTGCCTACTTGTGATCTCTGTCTGTCAAATAAATAAATAAAATCTTTTTTAAAAAATTAAAAAAAAAAGATTCTCTCTCTCCTTTTCCCTCTGTCCCTCCCTGCACTTGCTTAGTCTCTCTAAAATATATAAATCTCTTAAAAAATTTAAACAATTTCATCTAATCATTTAATTACTGAGCTTAAATAGTTTCTTTTTTTAAAGATTTTATTTATTAATGTCAGAAAGATAGAGCACAATCAGGGGATCAGAAGGAGTGGCAGGCAGAGCAGAAAAAGGAGGCAGAGCAGGAAGAGGCAAAAGCCTCATGCGGGGCTCAATCCCAGGACCCTGAGATCATGACCTGAGCTGAAGGCAGACACTTAACCAACTGAGCCACCCAGGCGTCCCAAGCTTAAAAAGTTTTGTTGGATGTGAAAATAGAAGTTTTCTACAGGTTTCATTTTACAACCTGCATATAAAACCAAGAGAAATACCACAACATCATAAAAATATTAGTTCTATATATTCATTCACTTCTTGACAATTATTCCGGAAAAAAATGGAAAATATTATGTGAAGGAGTATTTTGGAAATTAAACCTCAAAGTTTTTAAATAATCACAAAGATTTCCAAGTACATTTGTTAATCACCACTCATTCCAAAATCTCTAACATAAATGAACACAAAGGCAATAAATGAAAAAAGTGGGGCACCTGGGTGGCTCAGCTGTTAAGTGTCTGTCTTTGGTTCAGATCATGATCCCAGGATCCTGGGATCGAGCCCCACATCAGGCTCTCCACTCAGTAGGAAGTCTGCTTCTCCCTCTCCCACTCCCCGTTTGTGTCTCTCTCTGTCAAATAAATAAAAAAAATCTTAAAAAAATGGATAAATAAATAAAAGAACATACAGGGAACAGAAAAGAGAAGAACTCAGATAAAATATATCAACAATATTTTAGGCAGATGCAAAGTGTTTGGAAGCATGCTGACTTTTAGAGCACAGCAAGTTGAAACCTAGATGCCAGGAGAGGGGACAGCTCATAAAATCCTAATCAATGTATAGCAAAATACTCCAGAAAAGATTAGGAACTAAAAGTAATGGGTGACTCTGGTAGAACTGCCACATAAAATAGAAGACACTCAGTTAAATTTGAAAATTAAATAACATTTTTTTGGCCCAGGTATGTCTGAAACATCTCATGGGACATAGTTATTGTAAAAAAAAATAATAATAAATCACTGTTTCTCTGAAATTCAAATGTATCTAAGCATCCTCTAATTTTATACACGAAATCTTCCACCTGTTGTGAGAATGGGGTGAGAAGTGGTATTTATTTCTGTATATGAATAGTTGAAGCTGGGTACAGGAAGCACTCTAATCTCTAGATCTCATCTCTCACCCCACCCAAAGAAGAGAAAACCCCCCTACAGCCCAGCAGGTAATGGAGCATAGCTCCCTAGAGAAACTGAACCAGAGACTGGATTTAGCGATAGGTGCTCTCTAGGGCAAATCAGGTGAGTCACCATTCTGAAAACACTGGAATTAAGTGAAAGTCTAGATAAGGAAGGTGAGATCTTCTAGTATTTTCTCCACTCAGGTTACAGATTCTAGAAGGCAGAATTACCTATCCTCACCTCCATCAAGCCAGAGATTAGAAAATGCTTTTAGGAATAAGACCAAGATCCATAGTGTTTGAAGGTCATCAAACCAAATGGACTAGCTCACTCCCTGTGACATCTCCACTGTAAAACTGAGATGCCTACTAGATCACCCAATGCTCATAGGATTTTTTTTTAAACTTGTCAGAGAGAGCGCATAAGCACAAGCAGGGGGAGCAGTAGGCAGAGGGAAAAGCGAACTCCCCACTGAGCAGGGAGTCCAATGTGAGACCAATCCCAGGACCCAGGGATCATGACCCGAGCTGAGGCTAAACACTTAACCGAATGAGCCATCCAGGCTCCATCAACCGAATGAGTCATCACAGAATTCTTATTAGACTTTCAGTGTCTCCTTTTTAAGTAAGAAAGACTGCCAAATATCCATCCATCCATTAATTTATTTATTCAACAAATATTTGTTGACCAACTGCTGTTCTAAAAACCAAGACACCTCAGTAAACAAAACTTCTTAACCTGAGAAGAAACTAAGACAAATAAAAGAATAAACAAGAAAAATCTACAGTTAATATACTCAAAGAGGTAAGAGGAGTTTTTGTCCCTTACATATGACCAGTTTATTAAAAATGTGAAAAGGAACATTTAGATAATAACAAAAAGCTTTTGGAAATTAAAAAAAATTACAGACTCAAAAACCACTAGACAGATGAGAAAGTTCAGAAAATATTACATATAGAAGAATAAAAATCAGACAAAATAACAGAAAAATGATAGAAAAGTTACTTAATACAGTTAGTCTAAACAATGTGAGTTACAGAAAGGGGAAAAAAGAAGAAAAATGGAGCTGAAGCAATTATTTTAAAATTACACAAAAATACAATTGCATAACTAAAGAATATGAGTTTTCACATTGAAAGGTATGTAAAATGCTCAGCACAATAAAAGACACACACAAAAGCACATCTTTTGTGAAACTGCAAACCAATAAAGATAAAAAGAATATGCTAAAAGCTTCCAAAGCGAGGGAAGAAAGTTCAGATCCTCCTGTGAAGGATCAGAATGAAAATGACATTGGACTTCTCAATAGCAGCATTAGAAGTTAGAAGAGAAATAAGTAGTGCCTTAAAAATCCTTTGGCAACTTTATTTGCAACAGAAAATCTAAGTCCAGACAATCTAGCAATCAAAGGTAAATGAGCATGTTTTCAGATTTGCAAGATCTCAAAAGCTGATCTCCAGTGATCTTTTCTCAACAATAAATTTAAGAGAATTTCTTTCTTCAGTAGTAGCAAACAATAGGTAATGTATGTAAGGGAAAAAATAACACTATAAGCCTATTATTTGGTAACTGCTATGTTTACATCAGAACAGATAAAGTATTGAAAGTGTTTTCCTCTGGAGCTTGGAAAGTGAGTGTGTCACAGGTAGTGCAGGGGAATTATGTTTTTTGTTTGGGCCTTTGACTACTCTAAGTTTCTTAAACTATGTGCAGACAATATCTCTCAAAATAAAATGAAACAAAATAAATTCTACAGAGGACTACCTGATCCAATTACCCCTCTTACCAGAATAAGAAACTCTAGTAAATATTATATAAATTGGAGCCATCGAGTTCCAATCATCTTTTGGAATTGATTTGTGTGGTTTAGATAAAACATTTGTTAAGGGGCGCCTGGGTGGCTCAGTGGGTTAAAGCCTCTGCCTTCAGCTCAGGTCATGATCTCAGGTCCTGGGATCGAGCCCCACATCAGGCTCTCTGCTCAGCATTGAGTCGGCTTCCTCCTCTCTCTGCCTCCCTCTCTGCCTACTTGTGATCTCTGTCTGTCAAATAAATAAATAAAATCTTTAAAAAAAAATTATTTTAAGTGTGACTTCAATTACTTGACCAAATTAATGCTCACAAAGCAATATAAGAAAAATCCCAAAGTTCTTATTTTCTGTAAGGCACAAAGTCAATGAAACCTATTTCCTAAAAGTATACAATTTGCCACACTTCTTAAATCCCATCCACAGTTATTTAGGAACAGGACTGTTATGACACATGTTTACTTCATGCTCTTCAGAGATTTAAGTTCTTTGGTTCCAAACATTACACTCCTTGGTGATAAAATGTTGTCAGTTAATCATAGGCTTAATGATTAAAGTGGAGGTGACTTCTAAGGCAACAAGGAAAAGGTAATTTTTAGTAGGACTACTGAAGAAATCAGGCAGAAAATTGCTCAGCTTTTTTAAAAAGAAGAGCCAGAGAAACACAGTAACCAAGGACTGAGCCAGTTTTATACTGCCTTAGTTACCCCAAAGTGGTAATTATTTGGAAAGACACATCAATCTAGAACAGACTCTCATTGACATGAGCAACAGATGGCTTATTTCTCTCTTTTCAAAAATTGTCACTTGATTTATCCATAGAATGACAGGTCATGTTTAGAATAAGCACTTTCATTTGTACCAAATATTGCTGGTATATGTCAGAAACCATGATACCCAATAAAATAGGTCTTTGGCTAGCTTCTTCAGTGAAGCTTTGGCCAGATTCCTCCTCCCTTCTCTATCTGGTCCACATGTGTTTCATGGACCTTGTGGGTAATATGGTAACAGTGTATATGCCCCTCTAGAACACTGGGAAAATTTTCCAAAAGCTGTACCATACCATGTTTCTTAATACACAAGGGAGCTAGGGTAATAACATGTGGTAAAACAGCCCTTTGACTGCAGGATATCTATATCCAATCCAGAAAGGATAAAGAATAGGTTTTTTTGATGCTACACAGTAGTTAAACAAGAGGGCAACTTAGATGGTTGGTAGTGGGGGGAAGTAGAAAACACATCCAAGAATAAGAATGACATTAGTCTTCTTCACACGGTGTTAATTATTCGATCATATTTTTTAAAAAAATAATAAATTGTGACTGCTTTGCAAACATTAGAATCTATCAGAAAATGTTTGCTACCCTGGAAATAATTCCTAGATTTTTTTTTATTCAGTCATTCAAATATGTTCACTGAGAAGTATTCTTTCAAAAATACTTACTGAGCTCTTACAATGTACCAGGCATTTTTATAAGCAGTAGGAACAAAACTGTGTACTAAAAGACAATATTCTCTGCTCCAGTGAAGCTTACATTCCAGTGGGGGTACATGGAGGCTGGCAATAAATCAAATAAATAAGTGTCATACATATTATGCAAGATGAAGAGAAGTGTAAGAACAAAATCCGAAAGAACAAAATGAGTTAATATCTTCAGAGAAAAAGAAAATTTCATAGTTGAAAGGAAAAATTCAATCATCAGAATGAACATCTACATCTAACGTTCTTTACTTTTTGCTATTGAGTCCTACCACACACACACAAATTCACAAAAATTTTACATTTCATTATATAGAGGTCACTTAATAGAGGACAATCATGTTATGAAAATATGAAAGAATAGATTTGCCTGCTTAGAAACACGTGCCTTGATGAGTTTTAAATACTTAATTGGTAAAATATTTTAAAATATTTAAGATGGTCCTTCCATATACATTTTCAGAATTGGAAAGTAGCTTGTGCTTTATCTTGTATAATGGAAATATTGTAAAATTACTTTTTCAAAATAAATGAAGCCCTACATTGACTTCTAATTTTTAAGTTCATCAGAGCCTTAAAATCAATTATTAATTCAATCTTTATGGTTATCTTGAGACACACACAGACAAGCCCTCACTAGGAAACGTATGCATGCATGAGTGCATGTGCGCACACACACGCACAGAGTTGCAAGCAGATTATTGAGAGTGCAATCTTTCTGGTACAGAAGATCTGTTTATAGTGAACTAAGAGGTCCTTAAGGGCAATAATAGGTGTTTCTGGAAGGGACAACACAGTGGCTGCAGTAAATGCAGACTTAGCATACGATGAATGTTTGATGATGAATGGATATTAATAAATTCAGATCCACATTCTCGACTGAAAACTAAAGTGACCTTTCCACCACGTGCCTGACTAAAAAGATGTTTAATTACAACTGTTTCTTCTATAGTGTTCAGACTCTAAAATACAATAACGAGATCAATTTATCACCAGACCACTTTTCATGATCCAACGTGATTTGTTCAGGATTGAGAACTAATGGCTTCTTCCAGCATAGACCTTCAGATTCAAAAATAATCTATTTGCTGGCATCAGGCTGACATCCAATTTCAGTTCCTATAGAAACACATTAGAGAAAATGGGTGTTTTTTTAAGAATTGTTTTCCCTGACATGTGTTGCTGTGTGATATTTACACTGCTGTCTGTGCTCATTATGGATTGCATTGATTATACAGCAGGAGTGTCAACGGAACTGAGTGGTTTGTTCTTCCGTGGGACTGGAGCACAAGCGAGAGAGTTGAGCTTACTTCAGTGTGTCCTTATTGCTTCAGAAAAACTTTCACAAACAAAATTCAATCAACTTTTCTGTCCCCGATTGAGCCACATACACCCACAATACAAACAAATGTGAGGCAGGAATCTATCAAAATCCTAGAGGAGAACATAGGCAGTCACCTCTTTGACATCGGCCACAGCAACTTCTTTCAAGATATGTCTCCAAAGGCAAAGGAAACAAAAGTGAAAATGAACTTTTGGGACTTCATCAAAATCAAAAGATTCTGCACAGCAAAGGAAACAGTCAACAAAACAAAGAGGCAACCCACGGAATGGGAGAAGATATTCACAAATGACACTGCAGACAAAGGGCTGATATCCAAGATCTATAAAGAATCCTCAAACTCAACACACACAAAACAGATAATCACATACAAGAGACAGACTTTTTTTGCCCTGACAGATTAGTTGTTATGTTAGGTGTTAGGGACCAAGTTGTGGCGGATAATTTCTGGAGGACTGGTGATTTCTCTTTCTTGACCTGACTGGTGGTTATCTGAGCCTTCCACTTTATAATGATTTCTTAAACTTTACAACTGTTTCATGGACTTCTCTGCTGATGTGCTATTTCACAACAAAAAGTTTAAAACAGATGAATGTCTAATGCATACATTTTAAGACTTCAACTTTATTAGTCAACATAACAATACTAAATTGGTAAAGCATCAACTTTGTATTTAATTTACTAAAAGTTAAATTATACATAATACTGGAAATTGTGTGATGCTATCAGTATTAACAAATACTGTTAGCAAATACGCTGATCAAAACAATTCTGGAGGGGCGCCTGGGTGGCTCAGTGGGTTAAGCCTCTGCCTTCAGCTTGGGTCATGATCTTGGGGCTCTGCCTTCAGCTCGGGTCATGATCTCGGGGTCCTGGGATCGAGCCCCGCATCAGGCTCTCTGCTCAGCAGGGAGTCTGCCTCTCTCTCTCTCTGCCTGCCTCTCTGTCTACTTGTGATCTCTGCCTGTCAAATAAATAAAATCTAAAAAAAAAAAAAAATTCTGGAAAACATCTGATAATCTGTAGTTAAGTGCTTTTGTTTATTAGTACCAATCGCATTTTAGAAATCTCAAGGAATTAATCTAAAATGAGAAAAAATGTATAAGAGGTTAATCATCATATGATTTATAGATGCAGCATTAGGAACCAAAGGGTCAACAATGGAGATAACCTGAATTCATTAAATTGACAATTGGATTTTTAAATATATTTTTGGCTATTATGTATAGAAAACTGCCATATATCATGCAACACCGAATATGCAGAAAATAATTTTCTTAGAAACATGAAATATGCCTTCTATGGTCTCAATGTTTGATTCTTCCAAAATTCACATGTTGGATTCTTAAAGCCCAATGTGATGATGTTAGGAGGTGAGGTCTTCGGGATTTGATTAGATCATGAGGTGGAGCTTTCAAGAATGGGATTAGTGTTATAATAAGAGAGATCTTACAAAGGTCCCTTAACCCTTCCTATATGTGAGATTACATGGAGAAGTCTATGATCCAGAAGAAGGTCCTCACCCAACTGTGTGGGCATTCACGTTTATGGACTTCCAGCCTCCAGAACTGCGAGAAATAAATTTGTGTTCTTTATAAGCTACCCAATCTGAGGTACTTTTTAATAGTATCCCAAACAGACTAAGACAATGCCAAAATGTTTACTTTTTTTTTTTAAGATTTTATTTATTTATTTGACAGGCAGAGATCACAAGTAGGCAGAGAGGCAGGCAGAGAGAGTGAGGAAGGGAAGCAGGCTCCCTGCCGAGCAGAGAGCCCGATGCGGGGCTCGATCCCAGGACCCTGGGACCATGCCCTGAGCCGAAGGCAGAGGCTTTAACCCACTGAGCCACCCAGGCGCCCCCAAAATGTTTACTTAAGCATATTTTGGGCAGTGTAAATATGCACTGTTTTTATCAGGGCTTTGCTGCACTTTATTTTAGGCACTAGGTATATTTTTTCTCATAATCTGAAATAATGAAAAAAACATGCAAATGTGATTCATCAGACAATTTTATCTTACCTTTTATTTCTCTGTTTCCAATCGGAATGCATTTTTTTTTTCCTTTCAAAAGCTGATTACACTGGCTAGAACCTCCAGTCCAGAGTTGAACGGAAGGTAAAAGTAGACGTCACTGACTTCTTTCCCATGTAAAGGGAAAGCATTCAGGCTTTCCCCATTAAGTAAATTTGATGTAGGTTTTTCATAGTCCTTTGTCAGGCTTAGACACTTTCCTTCTGTTCTAAGTTTATTGTAAGGTTTTATCATAAATGTATATTGGATTTTATCAAATGTTTCATTCTCTACATTTAAAATATCATGTGATATTTGTCCTTTGTCCCATTAATTTGCTATACTTAATTAATTAAATTTCAACTGTTAAACAAATTTAAATGCCTAGGATAAATCCCACTTGCTCATGATATATAATCCTAGTTATATGTTGTTGGGTTTACTATGCTAATATTTTGTTAATGATTTTGGCATCAATATTAGTAAGGGATTTTTATCTCTTCTTGCTTTTCTTATGAGAGCTTCATCTGGCTTTGGTGTCAAGGTAAGACTGGTCTTATAGAATGAATTTTGAAGTATCCCTTCCTTCTCTTTTTCTGGAAAAATATGTAGTGTTTGAAAGGAAAATTCTCAAAACTACTATGCAGCAGCTATGGAAAAAAAAGTATGGGATAAATCACTCAAGCTAAAGATTTATCAGAACTTATACTTAGGTAGCCCCTGAATGAGGTTGGGACAAACTCTCTTGAAATGGTAGGCACTGGGTTGGGGGAGAAAGCTCAGCTAAAAACAGTAACCCTTACTAGAAAACAGAAGAAAAAAAATTGCCTGATATGATTTTTCAACAAATTCCAGCCCACAACTTCTCCATAGTTATTAAACAGTATGAAGACATCTCAGCCAGATGCTACTTTAACTAGAAAGACAGAGGAAACTTCCTTTTGGTATAAGATAGACAGCTCTATCATGGCTTTAAGTTTGAATTACCTAAGCATATGTCTGGAGACTGTTTTAAATCAAAGACACTATTTAATCCACAAAATCCATTTTTAACCTTTAATTATCAAATTTAATTTCCCTTTCACTTCATTGCTACAAGGGGTGGGAAAAAAAAGTTCCACAAAACTTAAAATCCATGGTTTATTTTCCTATAAAAGTGTATTACTAACCTGTATTTTGTGTGTGTGTATTTTTTTCATAAGAAGTGTTTCTAAACTCAATGTAAAAGTACAAGTTCATGGCCATGTGCTTAACTGCTTGAGACAATGCTCCATTTACTACACTGGATTCTTTTTGTTGGCTTCTTAATTGGCTTCACATAGTGGCTGATATAAATACAGAGGACCAAAATTTTGAGCTCGTGGAAGTTCTGAGGAGCAGCTTTTTAAGGATGAGAATATCATCAGAGCATATTCTACTGAGAAGAGACAGCATTGATAGACTCAGGGGAGAGGGCAGAGGTGTTTTACTTAAGTGGTTTAAACTACTCAACATAAAGTTAATGTATATTCTCAGACATGTATTCAGTAAAATCACATGTATAGCAGAGCATGATTTTAGTAGAAAATGCTCACCGGTTCAATCAATCAATTGCCACAAGTCCTAAGCTAGGTTAATGCGTTATAAAACCAAAAATATTTATTTGATCTTAAAATATTTTCTTACCTCAAGTTGAGTAGTTTTAAAGAGAAGATATGACTGAGTTTTGCCTAGTATAAACAACTGAAAATCAAAAAATTCTAATGAACATCAATCTTCCACTAGAGATATAGATAGGTATATGGATAATCAGGAAAAGTAGCCTGAAGCAAATATTTTGGATATGTTTTTACAATAAAAATAATATTAATATTATTTCATTTCTACCACCCCCCCATTTCATTAGCTCCTTCATTAGAAAATCAGGAATACTGGTGCTTGGTAGCTTTTTTTCGGTTTTTATTGCTTTCCTCCTGCCAAACGAATGAATTTGAGGTATAAACTGAATTAGTAGGGGACGCCTGGGTGGCTCAGTTTGTTAAGCGGCTGCCTTTGTCTCAGGTCATGGGATTGAGTCCCACATCGGGCTCCTTGCTCAGCAGGGAGCCTGCTTCTCCCTCTGCCTCTGCCTGCCTCTCTGTCTGCCTGTGCTCTCTCTCTCTCTCTAACTAATAAATAAATAAAATCTTAAAAAAAAAAAAGTGAATTAGTAGGATTAGAATATTACTTGTATCCAATTTTAAACTATGCTTTTGTATAATTTACTTCCCAGCATAGGTTGATAATATGACCTAAGTAGTAAGAACACAGAAGACAAAATAATTACATCCTGCACTCTACACTAAACAATTCTCCTCTGGAGAGAAAAAGCTTTTTCTCTAAGTAGACATAATCAAATCCTGAAGCAATATCATTATGCCTTTCTATTGTTGTGAAAAATTAGGGGAGAACTGAAGCTCTCCATTCTGGATGTTTTACGCAGTGTTTACCACATTTTACCTAGCTTGCAAAAAAAAAAGAAATTTGACTCATGAATATCTTTCCCATGCACTTACTTTTGAACTTAACTTATCTTCCTACTGGTCATATATTATCAATAAATCACAGTTACCAAAACATTTTTCACAGAAATTTTCTATGCTGAAATGATAGATATAGTCTCAATATTAGACAATGCCTCTTTTCTTCCTCTTCTTTTTTTTTTGACAATGCCTCGTTTCAAAATTTACTTTTAGGAATACGTGTTTGAAAGTTCAATGGTAATATGCACACACACTTGCCCACATGAACACTACTATATGTGCATACACACACACACTATATATATATATATATATACACACTATTTACATATACATAGACCTGCTATTTACATATATACATTTGGAAAATACTATTTTTCATTTTGATACTATAAATAACCTCTTAAGGCACATTAGGTATCTGCTGAAATTTTTTTTTTTTATGATGAAGTAGGAAACTGCAATAAGGAAAATGTAGCTTATTTTTTCTTATTCCCCAAAGGAAGTTATCTCATGCACTAAGCCACATATTTAATTATCTACTCTTTACCATGCTTACTTGCAAACTAGAGCTATTTTTAGCAATCACTTAATCTTTTCTTGAATTCAGTTACAGTGTTTCAATATCCTCTTAGAACTGCAAAGTCTACAATGTCATCACATAATATACTTGGGGTGGGGGAGGGGGATATTTATTCTAAAATTGTTCTAAGTTTTATCTAGATTAATTAGTTCTGTCAAATAAAACTATTATTTCAGGTAATGCCTTAGCATGTGCATTTTTCTCCAGTAGAGATAAAAAAAATAGGCAAAAGAGCTTTAATCTCTTTAATAAATAGTAAAGAAGAATGTTCTAATGGGAATAAAAGAGTTGTAAATGCAAATTTTGAATTACCATTTACTCTTCCATTTTCCCCCTTGATTACATCCAGCTAGCTTAAAAGAAATTCTATTCAAATCTGTGTTGTTTTTTACTTATGGAAAATAATTTTTCATAGTAACTTTCACTAACTTTGGTAAAAGAGAACTCCATCTCAAAGTAAATGGCATGAATTTGTTTCAGCAAACTTGAACAGAGTAGTACTCATTACATGTAAGGAGGTGCCTGCAGTAAGATAAGTAAATACTGGATGCTATTTGAAGATTAATGAATGCAAAGCAATTTTCTCCTTCTGGCATTCAACATCATATTACAATGCCATGTTATCACTAAGGAAGTTATCCATTCAATATTTTTAAATAAGCACTATGTGTATATTAAACTCTGCCACACATTTCATATAAACATAAATAATCATAATAGGAACATGGCCTGTTTTAAGCTCCTTACAGGTATTACTAATTTAATCCTATAAAATAGTTTTTTAATTACCCAGATTACTGTTGAAGCAACTGAGTTGATGAAGACACTAAAGAAAATTCCTCAGGTTTATAGAACCCTCAGGAATTTACTCTAACATCTAAAAATTAAAACTTGCGCAGCCCAACATCAGAACCCACACCCTTCAGCCCATGAGCTTCCGTTTACCTTCCAGTATGATAAATCTTCAAGTTCATTAGCTTGCAGTTTAATAGTGGATATTCCTATCTTGTTATATCTACACATTTCAGAAAGTCAGGAAAGTTCTACTGAAAAATTATAATATTATCATCTCAAAAATTTAAAAATTCAAAGTTATTAAGTGGTGCATCATTTTAGAATCAATTAAAATTTAATTAGATCATTTTTTAAATTCAGAATTCTTGTTTGTCACATGGTAAAAATATTGTTTTTTAATATGCAGGTGGGTGTTTGCAATTAAAGTAACAATGTAATCATTGTATTACTTTTCATTGTTAATGAGAAATATAAAAATATATGACCTGTAAAACCTAAAGAAGATAAATTTTGATTAAATAATCTCTAATATCTTTTGAAGGTCTAAAATCTAGGACAATAAATTTATTAGCATCATTAGCAAATATGTATTATTATGATTTAAGGAGAAATCTCTGGTAATTAGAAACCTGCAATGATAATTTATATCACATTATTATGCAATATAAACATAATTAAATAGAAGTTTTATTTGAATTAATTTAACCCTAAAACTGTGATCACTAATTTTAATAATACTAACCACAATATAAAAACCAATTCCCTTTAAATTCACATTTTTCTTAAAACTATATTAACTTGCTAGAGCTGCCATAAAATATCCCAGACAGGGTGGCTTAGACAACAAAAAATTATTTTTTCACAGTTCTGGAGGTTAGAAGACTAAGATCAAGGTGTTAGCAGGTTTGATCTCTTCTGAGGCCTCTCTCCTTAGCATGTAGATGGCCATCTTCTTGCTGTGTTCCTAAACAGTTTTTTCTCTGTGTATGTGCATCCCTGCTGTCCCTTTATGTGTCTAAATATCCTGATCTTGGGGCTCCTGGGTGGCTCAGTGAGTTAAAGCCGCTGCCTTCGGCTTGGGTCATGATCCCAGGGTCGTGGGATCGAGCCCCGCATCGGGCTCTCTGCTCTGCGGACAGCCTGCTTCCTCCTCTCTCTCTCTGCCTCTCTGCCTACTTGTGATCTCTGTCTGTCAAAATAAATAAATAAATAAATCTTTAAATACCCTGATCTTATGAAAGCACAAGCCAGATTGGGCTAGGGCCCACTCTTAGGGCTTCAGTTGAGATTAATAACATGTATCACATCTATCTCCAAGTCAGTGACATTCTGAGGTAAAGGTGATTAGGTCTTCAACATAAATTGGGGCAAAGCAGACACAATTCAGCCCATAACACTGACTTTTATTAATATAATAAAGAGAGAACTGGTATAACATATTGAATTAGTTTGTACAGATAAAGACTGTAAAACTCTTAAAGGTAGTGAAAATGGATGATGAAATAATCTTTTTCTGGGGTGGCTCAGTTGGTTAAGCCACTGCCTTCGGTCAGGTCATGATTCCAGGGTCCTGGGATGGAGTCCCGCATCTGGCTCCTTGCTCAGGAGGGAGCCTGCTTCTCTCTCTGCCTGTGCCTGCTTGTGCACGCGCTCTTTCTCTCTGATAAATAAATAAAATCTTTTAAAAAAAAATCTTTTTCTGCATTATGATTCTAGAGTTATTTAGTAAATGAATTGACAGTTTTCCAATATCCTCTTCCCACTACATTGGCAGTGCTAACTGTATTTGCTCAGGTGGCTGTCAATTCATTCTAAGGGGGTAGCTTATACCTAGTTCTACACAAAGATGGATTCTTTTAATGTTGCAAAGGCCTTTATAATATAACTGATTTCCTAAAATGCAATCCATATATAAGAGTATATAAAAAACTATTTACTCTATGTGTTTCTAGCTCTTATAAATTTTAATACTCTCATATCACCCCTGCCAAGAAAGAGAAAGAGAGAATGAACTTTAGGGAAAAACTATATTAAGGAGAGGTAAGTTAAATCTTCACAGAGATAACAACTTAATTCAAGTATATTTTTTTAGCTTTTAAGTCACTTATAATATTAATCTGTGATAAAACTTCTTTGAAGGTAATTTATCAATATCTACTAAAATCTAATATCTAATAATGTTCTTTCACTTTAGTCTGGCTACCTAACATCTATAAGCTCAAGAGGAAGAATTCGGAGTTTAAAATGGCATTTTATGCTTGTCTGTATTTTCTAATTTTTCTACAATGACTTTATATTTGCAAAGAAATATTTCAAATTATTTTGTTATACTATTTATTCTGGACATCTCTTAATATAATCACAGAAAATAAAAATTTCAAAAACAAGTTCAAATATTCTGGACTCAGAACATTTTTCTAAGTTTGAAAACCCACTGTTAGGTTAAAGGCAATAATAACAACTGCCATTAGAAAATAAGTTTTAAGTTGAATCCTTAGGGACTCTTCCTGGCATGTAGTAGATGCTCAATAAATTGTTCTTGCATGGATGGATAAGTGAATGAATAAATGCATATCATTAAATACACCAATGGAGTCCCTGCCACACTTGTCATAAGTATATTTTTCATGGTCATATATCAAGTATTTTTAATTACTATCTTGAGTAAATCCAACCTATAAATAAATAGATTAACCATATATACCCAACTTAACAGTGTTCTGAACTTAAGTGCAACATTTTTTTTCTTCCTTGAGTTCAGCCATACATTGCCAAAGTTAAACCTTGAACTTACTATCAGAAAATTTACTACTTCAAAACCCTAATTTCAAAGTCCCACTCTCCTCCCAGTCCACTTATTCAAGGAAAACATGACTTCAATTCCTTTGACAATGATTTTTTTCCCCAACTTCCTTATTCTTAAACACTTCACTTTTATTCTTCTGGCAAATTCTTATCTTTATACATAACCTGCCTTCTGCATTCTCTATGCTAGTTGGTTTACTAGCTAAATGTCACAGAAAAAAAAGAAACACACATACAAACTTAATTGATATCACTATTATTTATCATTTACAAACTGAAATTCTCATTTCCTAAGGGTCCATTTCATAATATTCTCTGTGCTCAAAATTCCATTGCCTTTAAAACTCTATCTCAACTGATGATATCAGTCATACTTCATATTAAGAACTGGAGCTATCAGGGCAGCTGTCTGGTTTGGTTGGTGAAGGGTGTGACTCTTGATCTCAAGGTCATGAGTTTCAAAGACATCTATGTATCTGCACTGGGTTGTTTGGTGACCCCCCCTTCCAAAAGATATGTCCAAATCCTAACCCCATTGTGAATGTGAACTATTTATAAATAGATTGTTGCAAGTTGAGGATCTTGAGATGAGATTACCTTATATATAAAGTGGGCCATAATTCCAACGACGGGTATCCCTATAAAAGGAAAAAGAGGGATATTTAATGTAGAGAGACACAGGAAAGAAGGTGATCTGAAGATGGAGTCAGAGATTGGAGGCATGCAGCCCCGAGCCTGGAGCCACCAAGAGCCCAAAAAAGGAAAAAATGATTCTCCTCTAGACATCTGGAGGGCATATGCCTTTAAAGATACCTTGGCTTTGAACTTCAAGCTTCCACAACTGTAAGAGAATATTTCTGTTGTTTTAGGCCATAAAGTTTATGGTAGTTTCATATATCGCCCTAGGAAAATTAGAAAATATAAAAGTAATTTTTCACATATATTATTTATATGTAACGGGGATATATTTTCAAAAAAATTAAAATAATCAGATCAAGAAAGCACACAGTATATATATTACCGTTCATTCTACCTTCGATATTTTTATGTTGAAACATTTTATTTTATTTTTATTTTATTTTATTTTTTTTTTAAGATTTTTACTTATCTATTGGAGAGAGAGACAGAGATAGTGAGAGAGATCAGGAGCAGGGCAGAGAGGGAGAAGCTGGCTCCTGGTTGAGCAGGGAACTCAATGTGGGACTCCATTCCAGGACCTTGGGATCATGACCAGAAATGCAGGTGCTTAACCCACTGAGCCTCCCAGGTGCATTTTATTGAAACATTTTAAACCTACACAAAATTTGTAAAGGATAATGTAATAAGTTGCGTATGCCCTGTATCTAGACTCACCAATTGACACCTTTTTGACACATCTTCTTTATTTCTCTTTCTAATTTATTCTTTTTTCCTGAATCACTGGAGAGTAGTTTGCAGACATAATGAAACTTCACCTTTAACTAATTCAGTGTATTTCCAAAGGGTAATGACATTGACATTTTAGAAGAGTACAAGACAGTTATTTTATAGAACATTACTTAGTTTAGGTTTCCCTGATTATTTCTCCTGAGTAAGTAGAGGTTATGGGTTTGTCTAGAATAATGCTTAAATATTGTATATTTCTCAGTCTATCACATCATAAGATATCAAGAATTCCACACTGTAAAGAAACTCCAAAAATAATTGGGGGTGAGATATACCATTCTGGCTTACCAAAGGGTTAACCACACTAGCTGTTGTTGTTAGTATCATCATCCCAGTGCCCTACTTTCAATACTTGCTATTGCTAGATCCAAATGTCAGAGAAATCCTTCTTCCAACCTCTAGGCAAGTGAAGGATCCACTCTAAAGAAATCACTCTCAGGGCCTAGAGTTACCTGCAAGTAGAATAAATGGACCTTTAATTCCCCAATTGGATTTCTGCCCTGCAACAAAATGGGTGTTCTGCCTCTATCAGCAGGAAGAGAAATGTAATAGGAAGCCTATGGAGGAAGCTGAGATGCAGTGGAGATACAGTGGGTGAGTTTATATACTCAGATTATATATATATATATATATATATATATATATATATATATATATATATACACTCAGAGATAGCCAGGATTTCCTGCGGGTTAAGTGGTTGTCAAGGATGGTAGCCAACTCAAAGTAACTTGTTGGCATCAAAAGTGATGATCAGTACATAAAAAGACTCCAGAAGCAAAAGTCAATGTCCTATATCAGATTGAGACAGGTCTCTTCACTAGAGTAGCCTTTCACATGGTTCCCATTTTTGATAGACACACTTCACTGTAGGGTCAACATTTGGTCACCTCCTCACAGAGGTCATTAATGGTCAGCAGCATAGCTAGAGAAACATAGCAACAAAAGAATGATATTGCATACCTAAGTAATTAAATTAAAATCAACAACAACTAGTACCTAATTTCCCAAATACATCTTCCTTGCCAAATAACAGAGAAAATATAAGAGAAGATCGACACATGGAAGAGAAGCAAAAAGATTATATATTCCTCAATTTCCGGTAGCTTGTTCTGAAACCTAATCTGTGGTGAGGGATGGGAGGGCTTGAGCATATGCTGGATATGAGATGGAAATTTCAGATAGGACAGCATTAGTAATAATGGAATGTCCAACCAAAAACTTAGGAGATCACCTTAAAATGTTAAGGGATACTCATGGCAATTTAACAGAGAAATCTTCCCACCTGTGATTAGATGAAATAAGCTTGCTTTATGTTTCTGCCCCACTGAGTTTAGACTATTCAATGAAATGGCTGCATTTGTAATTGAGATTCCCTTTCAGATTTCTAGTACTTCTTCCTACCTACTTTAAGACGTATCTGATGAGGAGGAGGAAGTGACAGAGGACAAAATACGAAACAACTCATCTTTGAGATTCGAGAATTCCTGTTCTTCCTAGCTAAAATCTTCCAGTTCTATCATGCCTATTTGGCCGAAAGCTCTTCTCTGTAGCAAGAACTTCTGCTTGTCATAGTTCAATTTAACAAAAAGAAAGGAAATGAGGAGAGTAGGGAGGAAAGGCGGTGTTGACATACATGTAGCAGTGGAGTGGGCTGTCATTTGTGGACGAGCTGATTAGTATTCCACAAGCAATCACCAGTCCCATTGCTCCAGGACATCCACCAGTTCTTTGCATCATTTATCTTTGAGTCTGAGCATTGCAGAACCACTTCTGGCATTTTCAAAAAGCCATTCCTGTTGAGTTTTGGACTGAGGTTTTCTGATGTCAGGCTAACATCATTTTTTCAAGATCCCTCAAAATTGGTGTTCTACTCTTGGCATTTTTTTCCTCCCTTCTTTTGGGAACTCTTAGGTTTAAACATTCCTAATATATGTGTGTAAAAAAAGTACATCCCTAAATACATGTAACATCAAGAGTAAATTTTAAACTGAATGATGTCACTGACCTGCCTGGAAATCTACCAATACATTTCACTATACTTGGGAAAACACCTAGTTGTCTTAGGACCCATAGAGCCAAGCAGCCTGGCTTCTGTGCATTACTCCAGCCTCATCTCATGCCACATGCGCCATCCTCTGGAGAACACAGACAAATACAGCCCTATAACTCAGAAAGTACTGGAGTGGTCTTAGTTACGAAGAGAAAGAACTTTAGAACCATGTTGCTGGTTCACTCCATCTTCTGAGGGAGGTTTTGTTTTTTGTTGTTGTTGTTGTTTGTTTGTTTGTTTTTTCCTAAGGGAGTTTTTTGACCCTCAAAAGAATATACTTTAAGAAGAAGAGGATAATGGAGGAAAATGAGTATCTGAAAAACTATTTACAGAAAGTAAAGACATACAAGAAAACAATGACCAAAACAAAGGAAAACTGTATAATAAATGAGCTGAAGGATATGAAGAAAATGCTAGAAGTTGGAATAGAAGAACATAAATTAGAATTATATAAGTTCTTCCATGCGATAGGTAGACAACAGAAACACACAGAACTTTAATAGGTCTCAGAAAATAGAAATAACATTTTTAAAAGTTCAGAGATGGAGTTTACACCAGAAGGAAAATAACAGATGGTCCCTGACTTAGGATGATTAAACTTAACAATTTTTGGACTTTATGATGATGTGAAGGTAATATACATTCAGTAGCATCTGCACTTGGAATTTTTATCTTTTTTGGCCTAGTGATAGGTAATAGATGCTCTCACATCATGTTAGGTGAGGGTAACAGCAGCCACAGCTTTCAGGCAGCCAACACTATCAAAAGGGTAAGAAATCATATACTTATATCATTCTGTACCCACACAATTATACTGCTTTTCACTTTCAGTACAATTTTCAGTAAATTACATGAGATACCCAACCTTTATTATAATCTAGGCTTTGTGTTAGATGACTTTGTACAACTGTAGGCTAATGTAAGTGTTCTGAGCCCATTTAATGTAGGTTGGGCCAAGCTATTAAATGCATTTTCTACTTAAAATACTCAGTGTACAATAGGTTTATAAGGATGTAACCATGTTGTAAGTTGAGGAAGATCTGTAAGAGCTAATGGGCATCAGGAAAAGTTATGATATTCATCCCTCTTAATAATGTTTGGAGTGGGGCACCTGGGTGGCTCAGTGGGTTAAAGCCTCTGCCTTCGGCTCAGGTCATGATCCCAGGTCCTGGGATGGAGCCCCGCATCGGTCTCTCTGCTCAGTGGGGAACCTGCTTCCTCCTCTCTCTCTGCCTGCCTCTCTGCCAACTTGTGATCTCTGTCTGTCAAATAAATAAAATCTTAAAAAAAAAAAAATGTTTGGAGCGAGAATATTTATTGTGGGCCAACATCTACCAAAGCAGTTAAGCATACATATAAATTACAATGCCAAAGGAAGCAAAATACTGCCCAGTGAATGGAACATTTTGCTAATAATGGCTGATAATGTGAAGTCCTGTAATTAAGCCACAATTTAATGGCAAATAATTTGTTGGGCTTCCTTTGTGAGGACAGCGAAATGAATGTTTTGGGGTTAATTGTCAATCCAAGGTCTGACAGAAGAAGAGACATTACAGTCAGATAATTAAAGACCCAGACATTACCCTTTATATCTTTCCTTTGTGCAGGATGCTGGCCTAGGCTATGCTGGACTAGATTTTGGCAAACTCATCGTGATATCCCATGTTCCTCTTGGTTCATAGTAAAAGCTCTATAGTGAAGAACTTTCACTTTGGCAAGTATCTATTAAAGCATTATCTTCAAACTTCAAGAAAATTCAGAAGGAACCAGAATAAAGCAAATTCCGTCTGTCTTCAGTACTGTTAAGTGCCAAAAATAGTAATAATTCCAAACAACTTTGATGTATTGACTGTTTACCATTTACCAGGTATTCTGCTAAATCATCTTACATAATGCAATTTTTTATGAGGCAAGATGGTAGTTATTTTATCATTGAGCAGATAAAAGCATTAATATTTATGTTAGGCAACTTAAATTCGGTAAGTGATTAAAACTGGTTTAAACCTATTCTATATTCATCCAATTCCAAAATCTAGGCTCTCCCCTATTAAACCATGCCGCAGGAAATTCCATACTTGTCTTTTCCATATAATTCTGTCTCATTTTGGATCTTTTATCCTAGCCCTAAATTTCAACAACAAGGATATAATAGTGGTGGGATGCCCTTGTTTTCAGGTACCACATCAAAGCTTTACCTGACCAATTATTTCACTGAAATATAAAAATCATGCAACATTATAAAATAGAAATATAAACAGTGATGAAGTACTGGAAAGTAATTTTGCTAAGTCTATACAGTAAATTTAGATGAGACAATGACTGCAAATAACTAAATGCACAGAGTCACCACATATGACTACCTGAGTAGATCTGTGAATAGGACAAACTGAAATAACTGCAAGTGATATGAAACATTATTTGGAATTAAAATCATAAAGTTTAACTTTTCTGAATTTCAGCAACATTTTGAAGTTATTTAGAATGTTCATTTAAACTTATAATTTTAAAGTTAATGGAGACCTTACAATACAACTTCATAGGGTATGCTTTAAATGTATATTATGTAAGACATACTGGAATATGGAATTCTATATAGAATAACAGTTCACTGCTGAAAGAAAAATAAGAGCTCATGCTTTATTTATTTTATCTCCTTGAAAATACATACTCTAGTGATAGGAATTATTCCTTCTAATTCTTTTTTTTTATTATTTTTAAGAAACAGAGAAAGTGCGGGGGCAGGGGGGGTGGCAGAAGGAGAGGGAGAATCTTAAGCAGGCTCCACACTCAGCACCAAGCCCAGTGCGGAGCTCCATCTCCTCACGCTGAGATCATGACCCAAGCCAAAATCAAGAGTCAGACTCTTAACCAACTGACCCACCTGGGCACCCCTATTCCTAATTCTTAAAATTTCATGTCTATACATTTTTTCTTCTGTGAGACAAGAACTGAGTGAGAGAAATGTAAAATTAATTTGGCTTATTATAACTATATTGACAGTGAATAGCTAACTTGGAAAGGAGAAACTAAACATTTATTCATTATAATAATGCATATTGATCATATTCCCTGAATACATAAGAAATATTTGAAAATATGAAAAGAAGCAAAATCATGGGCTCTGAAGAGCTGGGACTGAGATTTGAAATTGTCCAAGCCCCTGGCTTTATAGAAGAGAAAACAATTTCTTTCAAACTAAATATTTGCTTATGGTCAAAAGCTAATTAATAGCAAAAAGGGGACAAGAACCTACGTTTCTTGAGTCAGTGTTCTGGCAAAGATTAGATGGAACCTCAAAAAACAGGCTAAAGGATAAGGATTTTTAAAATTCTGATTATAAATCTCACCTTAAAATAAAAAACATTTTGGTGGAAGATAATACACTCCTTCACCTGGAGATCTGTTGGGAGTAAATATCAACCTGCCATAGGTTCAGAATTAGTAACAGTGGAGCCCCAAGTGATTTTAACAACTGCATCTAACCAATTATGATCAATAGAAGCCTAATTCCTATCTAGAAGATGCTTGGTTCTTTAGGTTACACAGCCAGAAATAAAAGTCATATATTCCTAAACAATCAATATTCCTAAGTAATTCCTTTCTAAACAGGACAAATTTTAACCATCTCATTTTTTAGTGCATTAAATGGTAGCATGACTTCTCAGACTTTTCATCGCAGACATATTACTGAACAAGTTTGAAAAGATACTGCAATTTATTTATCTATTCTAAACACAGATTTGCTAACTAAAGAGTCTTATAAGCAGCTGACAAAGTCACACATAGTACAGGAATGTGAACACTAATGTGAGAAAATCAGAGAGGAACATAAAAGTTGGGGAGAGAAATAACATTGTAGATAATTTAGTTCATAAAGAGCAAATTAAGATCAGAGCTTCCTAATAGCTAAACACACAAAGCAAGTATTTCGATCAGCTGTATGACTCAATGATTCTATGATATAAATACACTCTGTTCTAGAAAAGATATTAAAGGGACTTGAATAAGCAGGTGGCACTGGTTATCATGTAAAGACATGTAAAAGACAAAACAGTAGAAGTAAAATGTTCTCCTAATTAGAAAGCACAAAAATATCTAGAGGGTGTCCAAAGTCATCCTGCAGTATTGAGTCTCAATAACTTCAGAAGCATAATGGCACAAGCTTATAAAAGAATAGTTTAAAAGTTTAATTACTCAAATTTTCTCTGACTTACAACCTTTTCAGTGTTTTGAATTTAACATATAACTTTAATCACTGTAAGTAGGTAAATAAAGGGCAATAGTAGCTAAATATGAGAAATATTATTTATATAATAACCAAATTTTGTGGCATCACCAAAGATGGGGCAACTGAGTCAGAAATTCACATAAGCCTAGAGAGTATCTGACTCAAATAGAGTCCCTCTAGGTCACATTTATGTTATCAATCTACTCATCTTCACTAAGGGAAACTTCTTAATTTTATAAATCAGTATAAAGCTTATAGGATTTAAATAAAATATTACCTGGCTCAACTCAAATATTCAGATTTCTTCAAACTATTATTGCTCAAAGTATTTTTAAATGAGCATGCTAGTGTTAAAAATTCAACAGTTGAGCCTCCAGATTTAATGTTTTATTATTTAACCCAATTACATTTTGTAAAAAAAAAAAAAAGTCATTAAAGCATTGCTACACTGAATCTAAGTTAATCACTGAGAGATGAATCACTTGTATATGAATCTATAATCAAGCATTACCTTCTTTTTGGTAACAGAATTAACAGATTTTGAAGAATTTGGTAAAATTAAATGTCCACATGGTTGAACAAACAAAAGAACCTTGAATTCCTTAGTTTATACAAACTTTTTAAAAGAGCAGTAAAACTGTTTTGATATATTTTATATTTTTTCACTAAATAATTCAGTTATTTAAGTTTGTAATACAATGCCTGGAAGTTAGGGCAGCTGATCCAAGTTTGAATATAAATTCCTGTTGCTTTCTGGCTGAATGATCTTTATGAAGTTATTTAAACACTCTGACATGTAAGGAATTCATCTTTTTTCCTTTTCTCTTTTCTTTCTTCCTTTCTTTCTTTCCTTTTTTTTTAGCGTCAAGGGTGAAGACAAAAATCAGATGAAAAAAAGTTATATACAAAAACCGAATTTTAGAAGAACATGAAGAATCATCAACACTGCTTTGAATGACAGCATTTAAACTACATTGTTTTTAGTTTGTGATCAACCTTTTTTTTTTTTAAGATTTTATTAATTTATTTGACAGAGAGAGAGAGATCACAAGTAGGCAGAGAGGCAGGCAGAGAGAGGGAGAAGCAGGCTCCCTGATGAGCAGCCAGACTGATGCAGGGCTCCATCCCAAGACTTTGAGATTATGACCCAAGCCAAAGACAGAAGCTTAATCCACTGAGCCATCCAGGCGCCCCTGTGATCAACAATTCTTTATGCACAACTTGTCTTTCACTAGTGTAACACTGGAAATTTTATCTCAGATTCATAGTGAAAAATTTATGATTTTAGAAAAGGGAAAATTATTTGAAGATATACAGGAGATAGGTATTCAGGAGAGTTAACAGATTAAAAGTCTTCAGAAGAATCATCATGTAACCAAATTAGGCATGATGAAATATGACACATAGTACACTCATAAGAGAGACCCAAGATCTAACCGCCAAAGGAATAATAAAAGTAAACTATTTCTTAATTTGGTATCTTTCATTAGAAAAATATCTATGTATTAGGATCCATGCAGTCCTCTGGAAAAAGCTGTTCTACTGGACAGAATTCACCATGATATTTAGGGCTCTAATTTGATGCCAATTTTATTGAAGGAAATTAAAAAAAAAACAACCATAAAAAATCACCATATGTGTTTAGGAAAAAAGTACAAAAGAGAATGTGTTAAAATATTCATGCATTTTTGCTTTTTTCCTTAGCCAGTTGGGGGACTATGGATATTTATTTAATTCTTTTTGTTCCTATTTTTCTAAAATCTTTTTAATGAGCATAACTTTTTAATAAAACTTGTTGATAAATATAAAGTAGACATATAAGAAGCATGTATTCATAATATATTACACAATTATAAAGAATTTATAATTTGAAATCATACTTAATTATAGGCATAAATATTTACCAGACCCGCCCTACTCTATTTCTTGTTTATTACCACATAATTGACTGTGCACATATATAGTTACTTTTATTTCAATTTAAAATAATATACACTTTCCTGTATTTTCAGTCACAAAAATATCTCAACACTTTCCCAGCTGTTATTATTCATGTCCCTTGCCACCGGTCCATATATAATTTTATGTATATAATCTTGATCCACATACCTTAAATTTTATATATATATACATATATATACATATATATAAATGTATATGTTTCTCATTCAACTTAATGCATTCTTCATAAAAAAATACTTGTCAACAGTGCTATCAAAGTGAATGATTAGGCACATTCATCATGTACACTAAAATGAAATAGGTTGATAATTATAAAGGGACCATAGTTTACACTTGGTAATAATATAAGCTAAACGGCTGAAGGTTTCAGTTTACTCTGGTTCACTAAGCAAGGATTTATCATTTTTTCCTTGCTTCTCCTTGTCATTAGCAAGTAAAGAGCAAGAGATTTAAGTTCATATCCACCACTTTTATTATTAAGAAAAACTTAAAGGAAATAAAGATATTAAATAATTGAAGATGCTTGCTTTGTTCTTATAGCTTATATGAACTACTTTTTAGTTGTAGAAAAGAGCGAACAGAAATTAGAGAGCATAAAATCTAGTCAGTCAGCTAACCTATGCTCTTTCCACTGAGCGATTATTAGTTTAATAAGTAATACAGCAGTATTATATACTATAAAGTATTACATGTCATTGACTAATCCATTCATTCTCACATTTAAATTATCATGTTATACGAGAGGATCATATCCCCACTATACAGAAATATGTACTTTCTATTGTGCCCCAATCCCTTAAATTAACAACTTTAATTTTAAGAGTACATAACAGTGTAATGCACTGAATAAAAACCGTGAGAAATCTGTAAGCTATAGGATTCAGAAACAACAGGACTGATGGAAGAAAAGAGTAAGGCACAGCTGAAAATACACAATAGGAAGAGAAATGTTTGGGAGGTAGAAGAAAGATATTTTCTCAGCCAAGAACAGATGGAAAGCAAAAGGCAGAGGGGACCCTAGAGCAGTCATCATGTAATCAGCTGGACATTTCATTCTGGAACCTGAGCCAAGAAGCCCGTACCATGCCTCAGCTAGGCAGAGTCAACAGTGGCATTTACCCATAGGCTAAAGCAATGAGTGTGGACACTGAGATCTGAAAAATAGGCTCTGCCCCCCAAAGCAAGATATTCTAGAGGGTTAGAAGTAAGCCTACAATAAGGCTGATACACGAAGAACATTCACTAACCACGCAGCCCTCTTATCCTATCACACTGGTGGCAAACTCTAAGCCCTGAGTACCCAAACCAACACCCCCTTCCAGTCAAAATAGAATTCATCAAAGATTAATTAACAATTATGCAGTAGAATAACTATAACCTAGAGTATACTAGTAAAGGTTTAATAAGTAACTTGACAAGAAAAGGAAAAGAAAGGAGAAAAAAAAAGTCCTGATTTGTGGCACTTACTAATTTTCCATGAGGTGAATATTTCTATTATGACCTGCTTCAAGCTAACAATGTGAAGTCAGTCACTGGTGGACAGTGTGGGCGAGATGATCGCTGAGTCAAGCTGAGCCAACTCCAGCACACTGCTTACTTGTACTCAGCAGGTCACTGATTTTCATTCACTTAGAAAATGTTTACTGAGCTCCTTCTCTACCGAGTATTGTTTAAGATATTAAAGAGCTGTGGTAAACATTGCAGAAATGGTCCTAATTTATATGACGTTTACATTCTATGTGAGGTAGGCAGAAAACAGAAGTTTAAAAATGGATAAGATAATACCAGAGTTTGGTAAGTTGTGTGAACCAATAAAACAGAGTGACGGGATTTTTGGCTTAATTTAGAACTTATTAGAGAAGACCTCACATTTAAACAGATGCCTGAACAACAAGAAGGAATAGTCAGAAAATGTTTGGGGCTGAGGGTTTCAAACAGAGAGAACAGCAGTGGTGGGAATGAGGCTGGTGGACCAGGTATAGAAAGGAGATAGTGTGGGTGGAGGCAGGAGTGAGGAAGAAAGTTGAGGGAGATGAGACCAGAAAAATGGCAGCAGTAAGATTACATAAAGCCTTTTTTTTTTTTAATTTAAACTTTGTCTTTGTGTTTAATTTTTTCAATTTTTCAATTTTTTTTATTATGTTATGTTAGTCACCATCATACGTCATTAGTTTTTTTATGTAGTGTTCCATGATGCATTGTTTGTGTATAACACCCAGTGCTCACTGCTATACATGCCTTCCTTAAGACCCATCACTGGGCTAATTCATCCTCCCCCATCTCCACTCCTCTGAAACTCTCAGATTGTTTTCCAGAGTCCACAGTCACTCATGGTTTGTCTCCATCTCTGATTTCCCTTACTTCATTTTCCCCTTCCTCCTCCTAATGTCCTCCATGCTATTCCTTATGTTCCACATATAAATGAAACCATATGATAATTGTCTTTCTCTGCTTGACATATTTCACTATGTCTGCTTGACATATTTTCATTTATTTCATACTTCACTTGTTCCCTCCAGTTCCATCCATGAGATGCAAATAGTGGGTATTCATCCCTTCTGATGGCTGAGTTATATTCCATTGGATATATGAACCACATATTCTTTATCCATTCATCTGTTAAAGGGCATCTTGGTTCTTTCCACAGTTTGGCTATTGCAGACATTGCTGCTATGAACACTGAGGTGCATGTGCCCCTTCTTTTCACTACATTTGTATCTTTGGGGTAAATACTCAGTAGTGCAATTGCTGGGTCACAGTGTAGCTCTATTTTTAATGTCTTGAGAAACCTCCATAATTGTTAAAATGTCTATGCTACCCAGAGCAACCTATGCATTTCATGCAATCCTTATCAAAAGAGCTGGAACAAACAATCCTAAAATTTTTACAGAACCAGAAAAGACTCCAAATCACCAGGGGAATATTGAAAAAGAAAACCAAAGCTGGGGAAATCACAATGCCTGACTTTAAGCTACATTTAAGCTACGTTTCAAAGCTGTGATCATCAAGACAGCATGGTATTGTCACGAAAACAGACACAAAGACCAATGGAACAGACAAGAGAGCCAAGAAATGCACCCTCAACTCTATGGTCAACTAATCTTTGAGAAAGCAGGAAAAAATATCCAATGGAAAAAAGAGGCAATCCACGAAATGGGAGAAGATATTTGCAAATGACATTACAGATAAAGGGCTGGTATCCAAGATCTATAAAGAACTTCTCAAACTCAACACCCAAAAAAAGCAAGCCAAAAAATGGGCAGAAGACATGAACAGACACTTCTCCAAAGAAGACATACAAATGACTAACAGACGCATGAAAAAATGTTCATCACCATTAGGCATCAGGGAAACTCGAATCAGAGGCACATTGAGATACCACCTCACACCAGTTAGAGTGGCAAAAATTAACAAGGCAGGAAACAACAACTGTTGGGGAGGATGTGGAGAAAGGGAAACCCTCTTACACTGTTGGTGGGAATGCAACTTGATGCAGCCACTTTGGAAAATAGTATGGAAGGCTCCTCAAAAAAATTAAAAATAGAGCTACCCTATGACCCAGCAATTACATAAAGCCTTAAGACAAGGGTAAGGAGGCTGGATGTTATTCTAAGGCAAAGTGAAAAGTTTTGAGGCTCTTAAGCAAGAAACCAACCTGAATCTCAAATTATTAATATTCTGAGAATATGAAAGAATAAAGCAGGAAGACCAGTTAAGAGGTCTACTACACCACAGACTAGTAGAAAATATTTGCCACAATTATGTCAGATGAAAGACTCTGTCAAGAAGTCAAGAAATCTCACAATTCAACACATGACACAACCCTTTAAAACTGGGTAGAGGGGGCACCTGTGTGGCTCAGTTGGTTAGCCATCTGACTCTTGATTTCAGCTCAGGTCATGATCTCTGAGTCCTGAGATCAAGCCCTGTGTTAGGCTCCATGCTCAGCTTTTGTCCCTCTCCCTTCCCCTTTGCTCTTCACCACACTCCCACTCTCTCTCTCTCTCAAATAAATAAACAAATACATAAATAAATAAAAATCTTTTTTAAAAACAGGCAGAGGTGTGAACAAATATAGCAAATGGTGATCTGTGAATGACAAACTCATGAAAAGGTGCTCAACGTCATTAGTCCATAGCCCAAACTCCTTACGATGGCTAAAATTAAGACTTTATCAAATGTTGGCATTTAGCAAAGAGAAAAGAAAACATAAATCCACGTAAATATTGTATACAAATGTTCATGGTAGCTTTAATTGCAATAGCCAAAACACAAGAAATAATCAAATATCCACCAACAAGTGATTGAAAAAGACAAATTACAGTATATCCATGTAGCAAAATATTTGTAAACAACAAATAATGATTTTCAAAATAATTTTGTCATGTGAAAGAAGCCAGGAAAAAAAAAAAAAGGATGAGGTGTGATTTTATATTCAGAAAACTCAAACTTTCAGTGCCATAATACAGATCTCTCTGCTTAGGGATGGCGAGAAGGAAGAGATGATTATAAAGGTGCATGAAAACACTTTGGGAGGTGATGGATATGTTCATCATCTTGACTGAAGTGATGGTTTCATGGTTATATACTTATGCCCAAACCTATCAAATTATACACTTCAAATATGTGCAGTTCATTGTACTTCAAATGTGTCTTAATATAAATAGAAGGGGTAAATATCATCAATTGCAGATCCAAGCAGGAAATTATGAAGACCTTGCACTGGTAACATTTACAGCTGAAGATAAGTGTCAAGACTGAAAATATATTATGAAGTTGAAGCTGACAGGAATTTTAGATGGCTTAAAGGGAGAGAGTTGGGACAGAGAGGAGTGCATGCTGATTTCAAGGTATATATACCTGGAGGATGGATGTTCACTTTACAATCTTTCACCTCCTTCATTATACTTTGTACCTACTGAGAGAAAGCTATTTTGAACTTTAATTACAAAATACTTTTGGTTCATCTTCACTGTATGTGTCTCTGCTAATTTAAGTACCAGCCTCTAAAACATGTTGAAAATAATAATTTGTTTAATCAGATTCTTTTTCTGATATGTCACAATTTATTGCCCTTGCATGATAGATGAAGAAGCAGGATTTCTGAATTTCTGAAACATTAGTTACATGTTTGGCTCTCAGTAGATGTGTCAATATATTACTCACAAGGAATATTAGTCAGGGTCAAGGAAGAGAAGAAAAATTTTTATATGCCCAAGATATATATATGTATATATTATTTAATATATTAAATAATAATTTTAAGTAAGTGAACCATTTAATTTTTATAATATTTGTTAGCATTAAGATCATTTTACAAATAAGATGGCTGAATTCTGGAGAATTTAAATAACATCCAGGGGCAGTCATACAGCTGGCATTGGATGGTGTTAGATTGAACTCAAGTGTTTTAATTCTTTCTCTATCAAGACATCCCTTTGTCTAATACATTTATTATAATCTTGGAATATAAGTTTAAACATTTACATAAGTAATTTCAAGTTACCTTCTTCTTCTTTAGCTCCATCATTAAATTTAATTTTCTTAGCATTAAAAATTTATCAGAGATTGAGCTGTCAGGGTTGAGTTAGATTATTATTTTTTTATCCCAATGAAAAGAAAACAACAAAAGAAATACCCCTTTCCCCATCCTACTGGGAGAACAATAACTAATGAACAATGTAGTACTTTTTTCTTTTTATAGCCCGAAGTTTGTGAGTCTAGGAACAAAAGCGTGGAAATTAGAATGTCAGGTGTTTGATCTATTCAGAAACTCTATTTCATCCTTATGCTTTTGAATTCTGCTGGGTGAAAAGTCTTAGTACCACAAAAGTCAGGATGAGATAGATTTGCTGTAGGGGTGCCTGGGTGGCTCAGTGGGTTAAAGCCTCTGCCTTCGGCTCAGGTCATGATCCCAGGGTCCTGGGATGGAGCCCCACATCAGGCTCTCTGCTCAGCGGGGAGCCTGCTTCTCTCTCTCTCTCTCTCTGCCTGCCTCTCTGCCTACTTGTGATCTCTGTCTGTCAAATAAATAAATAAAAATCTTTAAAAAAAAAGACAGATTTGCTGTAAAAATGAATAAATAAATAAATATCTATTTGGCATGACAATAACAATTTCTTTCACATACACTCATCACAGTCTGATGTGGATGAGGCAGTATTTCCCATCTATTAACTAAAATGAGGATATGTGGCATCCAACTCCATTGCAGACAGGGAAAGAGGACTACAGTTTCCAATGGGATCCTTTTAAGGATCATATTGGAAAACAGCTAATGCTAATCCCGATGACAATGTTACATTAACCAAACCTCAATCACATGGACCCAACCAAACTTCAAAAAAGATGATAAGAATTTTCCTTGGGGCCTTGAAAGAGAAAGCAATGAGGTAAATACATAGCAGAGTTTTTGTCACAGAATCCAAGAAAAGACTATCTCTACACTGTGAAAAAACAGATTCCATTAAGTTGGAAGCCAAAATAGCTAAAAACTTGCCATTAATGGACTCCTGTGCTACAGAAGAATGGAATTAAATAAATAAAATAAAATAAAAATTTAAAAAGAATTATAATGTTGACTGTGATAACTGCACAGATTGACCTGATTATCATGTGAAATAATATTACTGTGTTCCAATGGTTACAGAGAAATGTATGTTCAGAATTTAGGGTATTCTTCAGGATCTATGAGTACTTCCACGTAAACATTAAGAAAAGATGATAGCAGGGGCGCCTGGGTGGCTCAGTCAGTTAAGTGGCTGCCTTCAGCTCAGGTCATGATCCCTGGGTCCTGGAATAGAACCTGGGATCAGGCTCCCTGTTCAGCGGGGAGTCTGCTTCTCCCTCTGCCCCTCCCCTGGCCTGTGCTCTCTCTCAAATAAATAAAATCTTAGGGGAAAAAAAAAAAAGAAAGAAAGACTACAGCAAACTTCCAACAGGCAAGATCTCTGAGGTAATAATTTAATATGGGATTAATGTTTGGACTATGGTGCCAGGTAAAAATTCTGAAGAAACTGAAGCTCTGGCTGCAGGCAAAGGGAACACAGAGTAAACAGTAGAGAAATAAATTCATATAGAGACTACCATCTCAGGACTATTTGCAATAATGAGGACTCTAACATCTAAACATAAATTTATTCTAACATCATCCATACAGATACATAATATATTAAAATATTTATATAAATAAATATATTTATATATTAAATTATATATGTTAAAGTTAAATATACAATATATATATACATATACACACACATAATATATTTTAACTCATTCTACTCATCCTTTTAACATTTTCTGTGGTATTTTACATAAGGTGAAAGTCTGGAAATTCACTTTGCATTTTATGATAGGTTACCGAGTATCAAGATGGGGTTCTGTGGAGGGAGGGTAGGGATGGATATCACCAAATATCTTGGACTAACTACAGTACATACTGACTACTAGAACTACTGTTTTCAACCTTTCAGGAGGTGAGCAAATTGAGGTTTTGTTGTTGTTTTTTAAAGACGTTTTATTTTTAAGGAATCTCTATATGCCGTGTGGGGCTCGAACTTAGAACCCTGAAATCAAGAGTCCAAGTCTCTGCCAACTGAACCAGCCCGCCGCCCCTCATGGTTTTTGTTGGTTTGCTTTTGTTTTTTAAAGGAGAGTCACATGATGCATGGGATCACCTTTCTGTTTAAAAATTTAAGAATGGGAAAGGTTGTATTGACCTCGAGGAGACAATATGTAGATTTATAGAATTGTGTGGTCACCCACAATTTTTGAATGCTCCTTCTTCCCATACCAAGATACTGACATCATGTCCTACACGTCAAGGAAGAAGCTAGAACTCCCTCCCTCCGCCTTCTAAAACATGGAGCACAGGTACGTAACTGAGGCTGTACAGTGAGACAGAAGTGCTTTAGACCCTGATTTGGAAAAGTTGTGTGAGGAGGGACTATTACCTGAAGGAACTATTACCTGATTACAAGGTAAAGGATGGGTCACGCTTTACATTGCCTCGGTGGAAGAGATCCCAGTGTGTGAGACGCGGCAGCAGTGCTGAGAGCTGTGCGGGGCCCGAGCCCAGCAGAAGCCGCGCTGTGGGCGTTCCCACAGCAGCCAATGCAGTGTGATAGGGAGGTTTCTCCTTGCTCGGAAGTCTCCAGATCTGATTCCCTGCTCCTCCTCCGGGCAGACTGGCCGTGTAATATCCATAAGTGAGTAGGTTTGTACTCTTCTGTTACTTATCAAAGTGATTTCATTGCCTGAATTTAAGAATCCTGGCTGGTATAACGTAGCGGAAGTTCAGAGGCGCAAACTAACTCGCCCAGGGTCGCTCCACTGTGGATGGAAAGGTCAGACGAGCCCAATTCCTCTAACTACAAAATGTGTTCTGCTCCTATGACTTTCACTCTTCCTCTTGCACTATTTCAGGATTACAGTTGTATGTTTTACTTTGGATGGGTCTTATTTCATGTCTTCCTGCCTTTCCCCACTCACTTCTAAATTAAAGCTAATTTCCTAAGCAGTAAAAGCTGCTTGGCTTTTATGTTACTTGGGAATTGGGGGGCTGATATTTATTCTAAATTTGCTTCTCCATCTTCAGAAATAAAAAAGAGAAAAGAATAATGTAATAAATAAACAAGATGGGAGGAAGAAAATTTACAATATGGAGGTGAATGAGCAAGTTAGCAATTAGCTAATTACGAACAGTTATAATTTATCTTCACTGAAATACTGGGATGGGTGTGATTGGTAAATTGAATGTGAGAGGGAATGCATCCCATTTAGTGACTTAATAGAATAGGCAGGTCCAGACTCACAAATGGGATTAACTATCATTTAAACTATTTTATTTTCATTAGTGCCCTCCAGAAACATTTTAAGAAGAGTAAGAGTTCCTTTTCCCAAATATGGAAATACATTTTTGTTGTTGTTTAATTTGGGAGTTACACTTTGCTAAGCAAAGTTCTGCTCATTTGCTATTGGGATTTGGAGAGTGTCCCCTAAAAATGTGTAATAATCAGGTAAAAATTATTCAAAATAGAAGCTGTGTTTTCCCAAAGCCCATTCATCAGTACCTAAATAAAACTGGTTGTGAACATGCTTTCCCAGCCCGCAGTATCAAGGACACTTTTTAACTCGATTGATTGTATGTGTGTGTGTGTGTGTGTGTGTGTTTGTTAAAAGAGAAGTGTAGGAGGGGCACCTGGGTGGTTCAGTGGGTTAGAGCCCCTACCTTCAGCTCAGGTCATGATCTCAGGGTCCTGAGATGGAGCCCCGTGTCCAGCTCTCTGCTCAGCGGGGAGCCTACTTCCCCCTCTCTCTCTGCCTGCCTCTCTGCCTACTTCTGATCTCTCTTTCTGTCAAATAAGTAAATAAAATCTTTAAAAAAAAAAAGTGTAGGAGACAAAAAGGCAAAATGGCGGAATGGCAGATGTAAAAATATTCATGCAGAAGGAATCAAATCAAATCTACAATGACTTTATAATGAAGTGTTAGGAAGTAGTTTAGTGCTCTGAGACAGACCTGGGTTAGCCCCAGTCCAGGAATGTTATTATCTCAGAGTATATTTTATTTATTTATGTTTTATATAGGGAGACACTGGTACTCTCAAGCAGGTTGTTGTGCAAAATAACAAATAACAGAAATGTTCCTGTTAAACTATATGAACAACAAACTTAATCTTGTCAAAACAAAAAATAGCAAGTATTGGTCTGCTTTCAGTATTTTTTTTTTACTAACAATAATATGGCAAATATGCTCATATGCCAAGATTTGTGCTTGTATTCTGAAATGAAGAAATTTAAATAAACCAATTAGCTATGATAATTGCAGATGTGTCACAATTAATTTGCTTAAACTGCTAGAGGAGAACACACTTCACAGGGTAAATAATGACAGCCATAAAGACACAATAAAAATGTGACTTTCTAGTTCCTCAGTCTGTTTGTCCTTCACTTCACCCTGGCATGCTTTATGTAGTGATAATTCTTCCAGTGTGTAAACTGAGAACATTTAGACAGTAGTGACTCAGCATGCACATTTATAATTTCAAGGGTTTTATAACTCTTTTTTGTGGTGTATTTAATAGAGACTGGATCCAGAAATTGTTCCTTATATCCTCCATGCTGCTTAATGTTTGACTGTTACTCTTTTTCTTAGAACATATACTCACTAAGTACTTCTTGAAGTAATATATTATGAACTTTGATGAATGTGAGAGTTGAAAACATCTATCTTCAAATAAAACTTACGTTACTTCAGAAAATTCTTATTATATGGTAAAAATAGGTATAGAAACATCTTAAGTTTTAGTGTTTAGTAAGCATCTCAAGCTTTCTTATTGTATTTTAAATTTAAATTGACTAAATAGACATTAGATACAGTCTTTGTCCAGTTAATTCAGATTAGATTTTCCTAAATGTAATTTTTAAAAAAGCAGATGACTTGTTTAAACAACAAAATTAGGTTAAGCAAATAAGGCAAGTGGTCATAGTTACTAACGATTTTTAAGCTTCAATTTATTCCAAGTAATGTCCTTAAAGACAATGTACTTTATATCATGTTGAAGTAATTATTTTAATTAAATGTGACATATTCTTATTTAATTTTATGCTTTTATGCCTGATATTTTGTGATTGCTAAGAAAACAGCTGATCAAGAACAAGATGCTGTAAATGAGCTGAAGTGTTTATTTGGGGTTTTAGGGATTGAGTTCTGGGAGACACAGAGTGGACTGAGATTAAAAGTGTGTTCCAGAAGGGACTTGGGAGTACATATTTATAGATTTTTCTTATCAACCTTAGGTAATTTCTCACTCTTTATAAACTGTTAATAGCTTTTGTTTTGTTTTATTATGAATGGATGCTAGAATTTTGTTGAATATTTTTTCTGCATCGTTATATGATCATATAATTTTTCTTCCTTTCTTGCTTTTTGGTAGATTACATTGATTTTTTCACTGTTGGACCAGACTTGCATACCTTGGTCATGATTTGTCTTTATACTTGTTGAATTGGCATGCTGATATTTGTTGAGGAGTTTTGCATCAAAATTCATGGAGGAAATTGATCTGAGTTCTTTTTATTGCATTTTGGGGGGTATCAGGATAATATTAGATTCACAGAATGAATTGCAACATACAGAAAATCAATTGATTTGAGACCTTACCTATTTTCTAACATAAGCACTTAATGCTCTGAATTGCTTTCATAATATGTAATATATTTTGATATTTTTATTTCAGTTAAATTTTCTGTATATTTAAACTTCTTTTGAGACTTACTCTTTGACATGTATTGTTTAGAAGTTTGTTGTTTAGGGACACCTTGGTGTCTCAATCTGTTGAGCATCTGATTCTTGGTTTCAGTTCAGGTCATGATCTCAGGTCAGGGTCCTGAGATCAAGCCTTGTGTTGGACTCCACGCTCAGCAAGGACTGTTTGAGATTCTCTCCCTCCCCCTCTACCCTTCTACTTGCTTTCTTTCTCTCTCTCTCTCTAATGAATGAATAAATCCTTTAAAAAAAAAAAAAAAGTGTGCTGTTTAATTTCCACCTTTAGACATTTTCTTTCTATCTTTCTGTTTTGATTTTTACTTTGGTTCGATTATATTCAGAGAACACTTTCTGTAATATTGGTGTTATAACTTTTGTTTAAATCATCAAATATGATTTATAAAATGCAGGTAGAAAATTATAGTCAATTGTATGTACCCATATTTCTACTTTGTTCTTCTGTCTTCCTTCCTGATGTTCCATGAGTATTTCTTCTGTCATTTCCTCTACAAAATCTCCTTTAGACAGATTTTAGTAGTAGGTCTGCTAATGACAAGTTCTTTTAGTTTTCCTTTGTGTTGCTGTGTATTTCCTCAAGCTTATCCTCTCTTGGTGCTTGTCCAGCTTCCTGAATCTAAAGGTTTGTGTCTTTGACCACATTTGTGAAGTTTTTGCCATTATTTCTTTAAATACTGTTTCTGTCCTACTCTCATTTTCCTTTATTCCTGCTGCTCTGATGATACGAATACTGAATCTTTTGTTATTGTCTCACAGGCCATTGAAAATCTGTTGTTCCTCTCTCCACACAAACTATTTTACTCTCCGGTACATAGGGGCAAAGGTTTTCAAGGCTGGGCTGCTAATTATGATGTAGTTTCACACACTAGGGTCACCCATAACTACGGTATTATCAGTGTCTCTTTAAAAGCAGTTTTTAATTTTGATAGTACTTATTTTGTCATCTTGTGTAGTGTGTGTTTGTGGGTGTACTTTTTTTACTTTATGCTTAGAATTTTATGGGTTCCAACAAAATATTTCCTACCCAGTGGTTGTGGAGATATGTTCTCCTTTCTTCTAGAAATTTTCTAATTTAACTAATTTTTAGGCCTGTGATCCAAAAATTAATTTTCATGTATGGTGTGAGGAAAACATTTAGAGTAATTTTGTTCACAAATATATTCCTAGTTGTTACAGTACCATGAGTTGAAAATACCATCCTTTCTCCCAATGAATTACCCTAGTAATTTTATTTTAAAAAATAGACTGACCTTATATACTTGGGCTAGTTCTGGATCTTCTAGTTTGTACTACTGATCTATTCCTCCAAAATTAAGCCAATACCACATTTGTTGAGTATTATATATTTACAATAAGTCCTCAAGACAGGTGGTATGCACAAGCATTCTAGATAATCATGTACTAGATACAAGAATAATGATAAAACTCTTAAAATTAGATTGCTCACTTCTACAAAAAAATAACATCCAGGAATTTTTGTTGGGATTGTATGAAAACTAGATAAGATTATAGAATATTATATTTTTAATTAATGTCCTCCAAAATTCATGTATTGACATTCTAACTCTCATTATATGGCTTTATTTGAAAATAGGGTCATTCCAGATGTAATTAATTAAGATAAGGCCATATTGGGTAGAGTGGGCTTCTAATTCAAATATGATTGGTGTCGTTATAAAAAGAGGAAGTTTGGACACATATACACATATGAGGAGAATACCATGGGATATGAAAGTAGAGATTAGAGTGATGTGTGTATGGGCCAAGTTGCCAGCACAACACAAAAAGTTGCCAGCAAGCCAGCAGAATCTACAGGAAAGACATAGAACAGATTTTCCCTACAGCTAGTCATTCTGTTTAAACCACCCAGTTTGTGATCCTTTGTTATCGCAACCCCAGAACACTAACACAAAGAGAAAGAACCTCTTACTATTATTGAATCTTCTATTTCATGAACCTGTAATTAACATCCTACTTACACAGGTTTCTTTACCCTCTGAAACATTTTGTAGTTTTCAATATAGAGAAGGCTTACAAATGTTTTATCACATTTTCTTGGTTAATACACGGTGAACAATATTTTTTAATTTTTTATTTTCTAATTACCTTATGCTAGAATATAACAGTTCACTTGATTTTTATATATTGACCTGCCTTACTAAATCATCTTTTTAATTTGAGTGGTTTCTTTCCTAGGACCCATGCCTTTATTTTGTTTTCTTTTATTATTGCTCTGACTAGGACTTTCAGTATAATGTTAACTAAAAGTAGAATGATCATCCATGTCTTGTCTCTCATCTTGAATGACACATTTGATATATAACTGCTGAGCATGTTATGTTTGATGTAGGATTTCTTTGGATATTTTTTATCAGATTGGGGAACTTGTATTCTATTCTTAGATTGCAAAGTTTTTAATCATGAATGGGTGATTCTTGGATTTAGTCTAAATTTTTAATCACTATTTAATGAAATGATTATGTAGATTATCTAGTTATCTGGCTTTCTTGCCAACTTAATTTATGTAGCTATGTAGTACAAATTTCTTGAATAATTAGTAATTTTCCACTCCAAATCAACCAGTTGACTCCCTTTTACTTTTTTCTGCTTATCAAAAACACACATTTAAAAATGAAAACATTCCTAATAAACTGTCCTGGTCTTCATAAAAATAAAGGGCATGGCATTCTTCACGTGGCAAAGATGACAAGACTATGTTTATTCATACATCTTTACACTTTATACTTGGTCAGACTTCAATGGATTTAATTATTGCAATCACTGTAGTATAAAATCTGTAATGTAAAGCAATCTACTGCTTGGTGATATTAAAAAATAAGTAGTGCTACAAGATATTTAGAAATACTAACTTTTGATAGTGTCACATCATTAATAAATCCATTATAGGTCTATTTATAATTTAGAACTGTGACCTTCCTGTGTTAAATATAATATGCATATTGGAAAAACATTTAGCATTTGGTATTTCTCAGGAGGACTAACTCAATTATCTTAAGATTTAACCATATGCTAGATTAAAATTGAGGTCACTTAGTTCCAAATAAGTCATCTAGACAATGTTTTCTCCTGCAAGAGTAACCCAAATCTGCCTAATCAGAGGGGCTGAAATCTTTTAGACAGCTGCCTTAAGCTTTCAAAATTGTTAGCCAGGATAAAGATGGGATGATGGTAAAGATGTTATTCAGAGTAAAAGAGATCTTCTCTTACTTGCTATTTGTAAAAAAAAAAAACACATTACTTATGCCTATATGTCTTGGGAAAATTAACAGAAATTCTTTTGAGGTTGATTGATTTTCCAGTACTTAGTAAAACTATCGCTTCTACTGATGTACATAGTTCCATTAAGTGCCACAATTTCTCCAGTCAATGCAAAAAGAGAACAGCTGGTATCTACTCTCAAACTTGATGAATACATAAATTTCACAATGAGTGTGGAACATGCTGTGGTATACTACCCAGATCTGTCTGGGACTGTCCAGCTCTGGAGCTTCAGAAGATCTCCTGAGGTGTTTGCTCCAAAGACATCACAGTTCAACGTTTCCCTTTGCCCGACCTGCTTTCCCCCTTCAGTGATGTGTTGTTCTCAAGAGCTGCTCCCTGTAAACCTTCTGCAGTGAATCTCCAACTAAGGATCTGTTTATCATGGAAATCAACCTAAGGTAATGAGCCATAACATCTTATTTCTCAAGAGCACTTTACATCTAGAAAGTTTTATTTTTTTTAATTTCTAGAATACTCTCTTTTTCCTCTACTCACCAGTTAGATCTCTTAGACATATAAGCATCCTGCTAAATATTTTAATACCAGTTCAAAAATAAGCTATGTCCAGTGAGAAGGAATTGTTGCTTCTTTTGTGTTACCATACCACTCTGCTCATGGTTGTTTTCCAGCATGTATGATATATTACAAGGTAGTGTATTAGTATTAAATAAGATGGATAAAGTGGCATCCATCAAAATATGAGAGGGGTTTAGACTGGCAGAACTGTCTGGGGCTTTGGAGAATGGGAAGTAGAGGACTGACCTCATGAGAAAAGAAGGCAGAGTTGAGAACAGGGATACGCTGTCCAGGGAGTGCCACATAGGCGGCAGGTGAATAACTAGAAGGGGGTAGGCATCAGAAGGCAGGGAATATCAGGATTGATGGTACTGATGTGGCTGAAGCTGGGCCTCTATGATTCTACACTATACACTGGGAGTCAAGAATAAGTCTACTATATCCATGATTGTAGATACAATTGTGTCTCCTATGGGAAAATAGTAAAGGAGGCTAAGTTTCATTCAGGTTTGATGCGAACAGAGCAAATACATATTGCAAGAGCTCAGAGTGAAAAGAATAAGAGGTGAGTAAGGCACAGAACCATAGCAATGGAACCACTGGCATTCATAAGAAGACGCAGAGAAGTCTGTGCCTTCTGCCCTGGAGGAGGTTTGTAGCTTATGGGTGAATTGTAGCAGTCTTCCTCATTCCCATCACCGCCCCCCCATTAGTGGAGCTAGAGTAGTGTGATCAGGTTTCAGTGTGTCATCCTAATGGAAATACTTACTCATGAATATATATTTATATAGCTCTATGGACAGAGCTCAAGTGTTTTAAGTGCTGTCCCAACTTTAATCCTTTATAGCAAAACCAGCTTTTCACTAATCTTTTCCCCTTCTTCCAAGGCCATTATATCAGAAGCAAGAGTGTATCTCTCTCTCTGAGTTACATCCTCCTACAATTAAACAAAGAAGCAAGAACTATTATTATATTTGATTCTTATTCCTTATTAAGAATACAAAATTTATTCTTAATGAATATCAAAATATTTGTCAAATATATTCTTAACTGAAAGATGAGTATTTTTATCCATGGAAACATGATTTTTAGAAATTAAAAAGCTTAGAAATTGGTATTTTCTATTTCAGTATATTTTGTACTTGTATAAAGAGTAAAAACTGTGACTCATATAGTTGACTCTTCTAGTTAAAAATGCCAGTTTCTAGGGGCGCCTGGGTGTCTCAGTGGGTTAAAGCCTCTGCCTTCGGCTCAGGTCATGATCCCAGGGTCCTGGGATCGAGTCCTGCATGGGGCTCTCTGCTTGGCAGGGAGCCAGCTTCCCCCTCTCTCTCTGCCTGTCTCTCTGCCTACTTGTGATCTCTGTCTGTCAAATAAATAAATAAAATCTTTTTTAAAAATGCCTGTTTCTAAATATAAGTAGAATTCTTGTTGGAAATAAAGGTAATTTCCTTCAGTCAAAAGGAACTCAAGTCATTTAGGAGTAAAAACCAACAAAACAAAAAGTAGTCGCAGAAGCTCTCTTTTGCAGAGCATGCTATAAAATGACATTTGGGGACACACAAGTACAGTGCTGTGAATGTATATGTAATGCGGGGAACTGATGAAATAATATTCTTGGAATTATGGCTCTCCTATGTTGTACAAATATCTTGAAGCCAAACATTTTATAAAAGACAATAAGAATTGTAAAGAAAAATGTAGCAGAAATACTTGATTTCAAGAAACAAGGTCATAAAAATGATGGAAGCAGACTTAGCAATATCTATACAATCTCTGAGAAGGATAGAGTTTAAAGGTCTTCTATAAATCCCATCCTTCACTTTGGGTGTTTTGATAGAGCCCTCAGAACTGAAAATACAGCAATCCATGGCCTCTTAGCCAGACACTGGCTGCTTATCACAACTTAACAGAAAGTGAGATGAAGCTTGTCAAGGAGAAAATATAGAGCATTTTAGTGGAAAATCCACCAAGACTAGGCTGCATACAATTATTTGATAATTTTAAAATAGACAAGATTGTCAGAATTATTTCCCAGTAAAGACACTGCTGAATGACACAGAATTGATGTGTTAGAGAAATCACTGATAAGGGAGTAGACTGCAGCCAACACTAATCAAATTCTAGACTCTAATAGCCTAAGGGAGTTCAAACTCTTCAACCCAGGGACACAAACTATAGCCAGTTCCATCAGAGTCATTATAACAATATGCTTATACGGGTAAGCATGTCTGCCTTCAGTTATTACAAACATAAATGATAAATGCCAACCTTCTCTCCTTCAACAGCTCCTTTTAAACACCCACAGGGGTTTCAAATCTGGGCCAAAAGCAACATTTCCAGAATTATTAAAACGTGTCCAGTATACTGGGGAAGTAGTATCTTACTCTTGGTATTTGGGGGACTGGAGTAATTTGACTTACCCTTCAAGTTATGTCTAATTAGAATAAACTGGCGGGGGGCACCTGGGTGGCTCAGTGGATTAAGCCTCTGCCTTCAGCTCAGGTCATGATCCCAGGGTCCTGGGATCGAGCCCCGAGTCGGGCTCTCCGCTCAGCGGGAAGCCTGCTTCTCTCTCTCTCTCTGCCTGCCTCTCTGCCTATCTGTGATCTCTCTCTATGTTAAATAAATTTTAAAAAATTTAGAATAAACTGGGAAATAACTGGATATATTTTGGACTGCTCTCATGGGGCAGTCTTAGACCAGATTAACCCAGAAGAAGTCCTGAAATAAGTATTTGGGTAAATGATATTAAAAACACACTCCCAGAAAAAACTGGTAAGGAAGGTGAGGAAGGACAGAGGAATGGCAGCCAAGCAAGATGCCATCTTGGGCAGGAGAGGAGCCTGAGCCCAAGGGGGAATAACAACGTGGACCACTTTGGAGTTGTCCTGAGTAGGGGGACTGGACTTCCATAATGTAGCATCAGTTCAGTCCCTGGATAAAGGTTTTTCCCCAGGGATCTAAAGCCTAGGCCCTTAGAGCTCTCAGAGCTTGTACCTTAAGGCAAGCAGGCCCCAGCAGCCCAAGAAACTCCTCTAGTAAAGAACTTCAGGCTCTGCCTGTTAGAGGAAAAAAACACAAGGAGGTGGGAGTAATATAGGAAGCGAGGGCAGAGACAGTAAAAGAGATCCAAGGAAATCTAAATTGAACATCAACATTTTCCCTATAGGGTCCACCCCTTAAGAATGGTTGTACAGCATAATCGCCCTACTTCGTTTACAATTTATAGGAGTATATTGACTCAAGCTATAAGAGGGAAGCAAAGGGAAAAGCCAAAAAGGAGTATCAATATCCAGATGAGGTACAGTCAAGACAAGAAAAGTCACATTACAGAGAAGGCATTTGAAAATGGCTTTGAAGGACGAATGTGCTTTTTCAAAAGAACATATGTTCTTTTAGGACATTATAGGAATGAAAGATGAACAAAAACGAGCTAAAAATATATGGGGTAATTCTGAGATATGGTGAATAAAGCATTCTAGGTTAGCTATTAGAGATAGGAACTGACATACTTCAAAAGGTAAATAATACAATAGGAAGGTTTTTTTTAATCATAATCATTGGTCATTAAATTGTCAGCAATAGGGAGTTATTAGGGTTCCAAGATCTAAAATGTTATCATTAAATTTATGAATTAGGAAGGATAACCTAGCAACACTCTGTTGTCTGACTTTAAAAGTGCTCCAGTCAGAACCCCAAGTTCTTGAATTTGGGCCCCAGAACTTCATTCCCAGAAAAGAGAATGAAAAAGAAGAAACAAAGTAGAAATGGAATCTACAAGATCTGACAGCTTCCCAGATAGAGAATTACATGTGGTTGTAGCTTTTTAAAATGGGTAACAAAAAAAATTTTGGCATATTTAATTGCAGATAAAATCAGTAGCTATTTGAGAAGGATGATAATTTAGTCCTCTTGTTTATTTGTTTTTACACACCCTAATCATTTGCAACTCTGATTTGAGGGAAATTACAATGCAAGAAATAAAATAAATTATAAAAATAAGTGAGTGCTTTCATAAAAGAAGTAAATGACTTGCACCAAAACACAGAAAGAAAGAACAAAAGCAGTTTTTAAACATGTGATATTAACTCCAGCTGGTGCCTATTATAACCATTAGTGAATGTTTCTTTGCATATTTTTGATCACTAAACATTATATGAATAGCACATGCCCAGAAGAAAACAAACTAGCTCTAGGATTATCACCAGAACAGACCATATGGATGTCTAACAGGGTAGACTGGAAAGGCAACCACTGCACACATCATGATTTGGTCACACAAGGAGTTGGATGGACATGCCCAGTTTGGGCATAACAATAGGCTGGATTATTGGGCTCCTCAGGAAGGAAAATTACTCCAGAAAGATGCCTTGTTAGGATGAAGACTGAGGAAAACCTTGTGTAAATACATAAATATAAAAATACATATTTGAGGACTTGTGGGATAGAGCAGAGCTGCTGCCACCATGGACAATCAATGCAATCAAGTCCTACCATCTGATAATCACCTAGCAATAGCTGTTGTCCTTCACATGTTGTATTAACAAGTTGACATCCTTACCTAAAATAAACCCCATCTGGGAAGAGGTAGAGACTCCCTGTCTTGGGGTCACCTGTGAATGAACTGTGATTGCAGCAAACCAGGCTGCTTGATGCCTGAAGCTCTCCCAGTCACTGTCATCAAGCTAGATAGGAGACTGCTTGGAATGGTAAGTAGACCAGGAGATGACAGATGCCAAATGTGTGACCGAAAGAATCTAATAGTAATATTGTGTGAAGGACAAATCAGCTAAGCCATAGGAGGAGAAAAGAAAAAAATATATACATTCTTTTTTGTATGTATGTATGTATGTATGTATAGCCTTGATGGGAAAGGTGAAAAAGTAATTCTTAATGTTGTAGCAACCTGAGTAAATGGATAACATAGTCCCCTTTATTAGAGGGAAGCATAGAAATATATAAGAGAAAAGTTTTGAAAAGAAGCTACATAAAACAGCCCTTTATATATGAGTTTAGGTGACTTAATGACATATATAAGAATTAGTGATAGGATCATCATCTTTTCTTCCTTCCTTCATTCTTTAAAGGCTTATTAATTACATACATACTCGAAGCCAAGTACAGAATATTGTTATGGAAAAGTTAGCAAAAGAAAAATATTGGTAAGGTGGACATTAAAATCGAAAATTTTTTTAATCCAACAGTTCCCTTAAAAGTATGTAAAGGCAAAGCACAGTCTGGGATAAGATGTTTGCAACACATAATTAACAAAGGCTTAGGATCCAGAATGCCTACAAATAATAAAGAGTAAAAATAATAAAGAATAGAATAATGAGCAAAATGCTTAAGTAGATATTTTACAAAAGAAGATATCCAAAAGCCCAGTATATGTGAAAATATGCTTATGTGCTCTGTCTCCTTAGAAATCAAGAAAATGACAATTTAAAATATAACACTAATTTATTGTGAAATACTAGGACACACACCAGAATGCCTAAAGTGAAGACTAATAATTAAACTACTGGCAAGGCTGTAACGCCAGCAACTGGAACTTTCATACCCTACTCACAAAAGTAAAAAATAGCTTAATCACTTGGGAAATTAGCATAGTGGTATCACCCAAAACTGAATAAACATATCTCCAATGGCTGTGCTAGTTCACGCATAGGTACATATATCCAATGAAAAAACATAACACATATGCTCCCAAAAGACAGGTAATTGATTATTCTAAAAAGCATTATATAAAATATTCTCAAGCTGAAGACATAAAATGTTGATAAACTACAGCTATCAACAGTATCAACAAGTTAATGGATAAAAAATTGTGGTTGTATTCTATCAATGGAATACTACAGTGATGAAAATGAAATACCTACAGTTCATACAATAAAATGCATTAATTTTGGAGTGTTAATATTAAGCAAAACAAGCTACACATAGCCTTGTTTTATCATTCAATTTGTATAATGTTCAGAGTACACAAAACTAAAAACAGTGTTGTAAGTGGGAAGAGTGACTACTTTTGGAATGGAGGGAAGTAGGGGAGAGATGACATGAGCTTCTTGAATATAAGCAATATTCTATTTTTATCTGTAATGCCACACTTTGCAATATTTTATTGAACTCTGTACATTTGATTTTTATACCTTCTTAATAAGCATTTCATGTTATAAATACTTTTAAAAAGTAGATTCTGGATATTTAGACCATAATTAATTTACTTCACATATATTTTCTTTTGATATATGTGTGGTAGGTAGAATAATGGCACAAAAATATCCACATTCTAATTCCCAAAAGTTGTGAATATGTTGCTTTACATGCAAAAAAAGAATTTTATAGATGTGACTAAATTAAGGATTTTGAGATAGGAAGACCATTCGTGTGAATTCAATGTGATCCCAAAGTCCTTGTAAGAGAGTAGCAGCAGCAGCAGAGTCTGAGAAATTGATGTGATGACAAAGCAGATGTGATAGTTGGGAAGAGAGGTGGGGTGGGAAAGAAGAAGTGGGAGATGGAGGAAGGTAGAAGGGCTGGAGGGAAGGAGGGACAAGGAGAGAACTTTGAAATGCTCTGTCATCGGTTTTGAGGATAAATAGGATGAGCCAAAAAATGTAGGCAGCCTCTAGAAACTGAAAAAGGCAAGGAAATGGATTCTTCCCTAGAACTCTAAAAGAAACAAGTCTCTGCTGACTCATCTCGTACTTCTGACTTCTAGATTTGTTAAGCTAAATCTCTGTTGTTTTAAACCATTAAGCTTACCCAACTTTTGTATCAACATGGACGGGACTAGAAGAGATTTTGCTGAGTGAAATAAGTCAAGCAGAGAGAGTCAATTATCATATGGTTTCACTTATTTGTGGACCATAAGGAATAACACGGAGGACACTGGGAGATGGAGAGGAGAAGTGAGTTGGGGGAAATCAGAGGGGGAGACAAACCATGAGAGACTATGGATTCTGAGAAACAAACTGAGGGGTTTGGGGGGGGGGGGGGGGTTGGGTGAACCTGGTGGTGGGTATTATGGAGGGCACGTGTTGCATGGAGCACTGGGTGTGGTGCATAAACAATTGTGAAACACTGAAAATTAAATTATTAAATTAAATTAAAATTTTAAAAAAGCTTGTAATTTGTTAGAGCAACAACACCAATTTAATGCATCATGCAAAATGGTGGTGATTTATGAAGGGGGTTCAGAACACATCACCCCAAAATATAGTACTGCTTTATATTGACTATTTTGAGTTAAAGGCACCTGGAAAACAGCAGATGTAAGATGCAAACACTCTGACCTTTTTTTTTTTTTTTGGTCTTGAAAGCAGGAGCCAAAACGCTCCTGGAAAAGATGTCCTTCCCATACCAGGAGCAAAGAAACATTCTTATCCCCAGGGACAAGAGTCAAGAAGAAATCCATACAAATAAACCTTGTTAAACTAATTCTTATCTTCCTAATCAATTTTTTTGTGATTACCCTAGCCCAACCCCCTCTGGTTTGACACAGTTTCATAATTTAATACTCTGTCCAACTTAGTGATTTTAACTCTAACTGATCCTTTGGGCCTTCCTTTTCTTGGCTCCCATGAACCTGCAAAACAAATATTAAAACATGTATGCCTTTCTCTTGTTAATCTGTCATATACAGTGAATTGAGACATAGTCTGAGATAGTTGCGAGAAAAACAGCAGAAACACTAGGTGTAAAAATCTGTGTTACTCTAGATCAGAATACTGGATCCCATTCACAGGGCTATTGTTACTTCACTCGGGGCTGGAATAAACACAGAACGGGGTGAGATGCTAAAGTGCTTTGAATCACAGAGATGGCAAAGTGCTGGCTTTGATTAAATCAGTTTCAAATAAAAAGCCAGTTTCCATTTTAAAAGATAACAGTTTACAGAAATGTCTCAGGGACTTCCTACAGTGCAAAATATAATTAAATGTGTGTCTCCTTCCTTCAAAAGATGGCAAACTGGTCAACCTGTTGCTGTACCATGTTTAAGACAGCTATTGTTTTCTCCTGAAAAGTTAATTTAATCCTATTTTTTTACCTTCTAATAACATTTGCCACCATTTCTTAGGGTCACGGTTAAATAGGAAATAGCTTATTATTTTAATATTTCAAAATACAGAAAAGCTAATATTTAGGATTTATGTTCCACAATTATATACACAAAGCGTATTTAACATTCCCTAAAACACAAGTTTTATAAAATTTTTACTATGACTACATTTTCATGCGAATAATGATGCCAATCCTTATTAAGTCACTTAACCAACCCACTGATCATATAACACTTAGAAAACCATCAAATTTTGAGAATATAAAAAAATTATCATGCTAAAGTTCTGTTGATTCATCTGACTTTAGTATCTTATAAATTGTTTATTTAATAATATACTCTTTCCCAGCAAAACTTTTTAATAGAAGTTTATAAAGAAAATTACCCAGCTGTGAAATTGGAAGCAATAGTGCTGCAGCTCAACTGAATTTTATTTTTTACTATTTTGCCAACAGTAATCTGCACTTGCTTTTATAGTGCCTCTAACTAAAAAAGGATTATCTAGTCAGAATATATCAGTACATAATAAATGTGCTTCATTTCTTCCAAGTTCTTTTAGCTGACAGCCAAAATGAATGTTTGTCTCAATGCCGGCACCAGGGGTACTTCTGCAGAGACTATTTCATGGTCCATTGAACCCTAAAGGACATTGTTTTTAAAGGCATATTATCAGAAATGGAGAAGCAAGCCAACGGAAGGGCTATTACAGGTACTACTGAAACTGGAGTATGTACTTCTAGCTTGGGCAGTATTTGGAAGACATAACTATCCCAGAGATATCCACTCTAAATGGTGCATTCCTTCAGATCTTTACAATTTTATACACGCGATAAATACAGTATCTCTTTGTATGTATTTGGAAACTTTGGCAAGGTAAGCATGCAAGCTGCAATGTCTTAAATTGTAAATACAGATGTGAGACCTTTGCTTCTCATCATTCAAAAGTTTCAGCAGATATTCCTGCTTCCTTGAATCTTCCCCTAGAAAGAATTATATTCTTGGTAACCTTGTGTTCCTCCTCCATGCTGTTGCTGTAATATGTTTAAGACATTTACTGATGCCCTTATCACCAAGCATTGCACTGTTTGTTTATATGCGCCTTCCCTACAAGACTGAATTACTTGCGGGCACACACAGTTCAAGGGTTTTCATCCTTACATCTAATGTCAAGCACGATGACTGACAATACTGAAAGAGTTTAATTTCTTGAATATAGAGCAGCTTTCAAAAAAACAAATGAGACTAACTACATCACAAATGTTGTAGAAGGTCACATAACCTTATGTTTTACGTTTGGTAACTGGCATAATTTCCTAACATATTTTTGTTTAAGCCCTGTTCTCATAACTTACTGAATATTTTCACACACACACAAACACACACACATATCTTCTTGTATTATTACAACAAAAATAGGTCAATTCAGCCAAATCCAAACCACATGGTAAGCAGAGACCATCATATTCTGTTTATAAACAATAAATGTATACAGTTTGCTTTTATTTTATCTGAAGCATATTCTTAAAGCATCTATTTAATTTGGTAATTTATAAAATTATTGAATTGAATTTCTGAATTAAAAAACACTATGAAGATTATCAAATTATTCTGCCTTGGAGATTAAATAAACTGGTATGACTGAAATCCCCTTACACAAACTGAAGTGTCCAGGCGTGATGTTTCAGCATAATTAATGGTCAGCTGTATTAGCAGAAGTAACTATTTCTAACTGCCACAACAAACAAACCTTTAAAACTCAGAGCCTTCTGACAATGATGGGTTGTTTCTGACTTCAACAAACAAACAAAATAGGTCTACCTGTATATGGATTTTTATATCAACTTTATCTATAATCCACCAAAACTTGGAATCATGATGTCCTTCAATAGGTGAATGGATAAACAAACTGTGGTAAATCCAGACAATGGGATATTATTCAGTGCTAAAAAGAAATGAGCTATCAAACATGAAAAGATACAGAGATTCTAATTCTGCCATCCAGAGAAGGAGAGAGAGAGAGGGAGAGAGAAAAAAACCAGGAAACTGACTTTTAACTATTAACAAACTGACAGCTATCAGAGGGGAGGTAGGTGAGGGTACAGATGATATAAGTGATGGGGATTAAAGAGTACACTTACCATGATGAAAAAAATAAAATAATAATAAAAGAAAATACATGGAGGACCCTTAAATGCATATTACTCCTATTACTAAGTGAAAGAAGCCAATATAAAATATAGGATTCTAACTATTTGACATTCTGGAAAAGAATGAGACTGTCTATTGAGAAAATAAAAAGATCATTAGATTCCAGGGGCTATGGGGAAGGTAGAGATAAGCAGGCAGAGCACAGAGGATATTTAGGACAGTGAAATTACTCTGTATGATACTGCAATGGTGGATACACATTACTGTATAGTTGTCAAACCTGTACATTGTACGTCACCAAGAATGAGCCTTAATGCAAACTATGGACTTTGGATGATAATGATGTATCAATGCAGATTCATCAGTTGTAACAAATGTACCAGTCTTGTGGGGTTGCTGATCGTAGGGGAGGTTGTGCATATGTGGGGACATGGGCTATATAGGAACTCTCTATACTTTTGAAGAATGTCAAAACTTTTCTTAAAATGAAAGAACTCTAATACAGGCTCACATTTTATTTTACTTCCATACATGCAGAAGGGGGATGTGCTGAAGAACTTACATTAACCTAATAAAAACCAGAATACAAAGGCTTATATTTTCAAAAAACAGTGATATCCATTTAAATACAATTCTCAATCATAATTAATATTACGAGAGGTTAAAGATAATTTTCACAGGGACTGAAATGCAAATATTCTATAAAATGTCTTCATTAGAAATGCTATTTTTAAAAACAGTTATGAAGTGGAAGAGTATTTGCTTTAATATGGCTGCATGGAAAGAATAAAACATTTTCTAATTTTTACTTCATTGACTAGCACTGAGAAGTGTCATAAGTTATCACTATAAAGAGAAAACCTGGCCTTACAAGGTTTGAAGCTTACAATGTGGAAGGGAAGAATGACAGAATGAGAATTTTGACAAATTTTAACAGAATGAGAATTTTGAATGAGAATTAGGAAGTTAGTAGTGATTTGCATCTACATGTGAATAAATGATTTACCATGGACAGAAACTCTGTAAATTATATGAATGCTGTAAATAGTCTAATTCTTATAAGCACCATTCAGGGGGGAAACATAGTTAAACTTTTTTCTTTATGAAGTAAAAAAGTTTCAGATTTTGAATCTGAGAAAATAAATAGGTCTATCCTTCTAAAAGCAGTACATTTTGGCAGTCCCATTAATATGCTGTAATTTATAATCACAATCAAGAACTGGCATTAAAATAATGCTTTTTAAAATTATGAGTTCTCTACAGAACTAAGAAAGCCAAAGGGCTTTTGTTTTTTCTTGCATAATCTGAGGAAATGGAGCAGGAAATATTTGGCAATTACGTTCTTTCAAAAACCATACTCTGCAATTTTTAAGAATTATTTTACAATATATTCTGTGAAGTGTTAATAATCTCTAAGCTTTTTTAAAAAGATTTTTAGGCATACAGAGATTCCTTAGTATGCTAATTCTAGAAAAGTGCTACATACAATACAATTTCTATTATCCATCCCTATTTCCACAGATTTCCAATGTAAAATTTCAAACGTGTATTTATTGAAAAATAATAGCCACTAGAAAGCTTATAATGTACATTGTGAATGATGACACACAGGTTAGTCAGGCATGAAGAAAAAAACCAATGAAGTGAGAAAAGAAAAATGCAAGAAATTAAAGGGAGAAAAAAATAAACAACAGTAATAATACTACAGCAACCACACTTTTATTTCCTGCTTCTTATCTCTCCAATTTGTTTTTGTAAATACACCCCATACATAGTAGCGGTCTATACACACTTGGAGCCAGGCTCCTGAAAAGGCAGTGTGCTCCTTTTACTTAAGTTCACTGCATGAGTATAGTGAGGGCATCAGTACAATATCTGTAGTATGGTTCGCATGGACCGTTCTTCTGGGTTTGCCAGGGATGGCAGCAACTTATACCTCTTTGGTCCTGTGTAAGTAATAGTTCCCCTTTTCACTCTAAAAGTAATTCTAATTTAGGTGATATAGGATCACTCTATGTACTAAAGATTTAACTAAGAAAAGCTTAATACTCAGTCATATCAGAAAGAATAACCATAGCCTTTTTGTTGTAAGGTAGAAAAGAGATTTTTTTTAAAAACTGGCTTAAGAAACTTTTTAAAAAGACTGACAAAACTGAAAAAATTAGAGATATTTTGGGTTTAAGTGTGACTATAGTTGGCAGCCTTAAAATCGTCATCAGGGGTGTGTGTGTGTGTGTGTGTATTTTGCTGTTCTGCTATCTCTGCTTTTTTGAGTGGTTGGTTTCATTCTCAAGCAGGTCCATTAACTGAGGTGCCAAAATGTCTGTCCAGAACTATACATTCATATCTTTATGCTACCAGCTTCAGCATAGAAAAAAGGTCATTTTTCTTCTTTGGGTTTAACCTTCCTTGGCTTAAACTGGACCTCACACCTATCTTCCAGTGACTCCTTGTGGCTAGAAATAAGTGTGATTGACATATGCCCCAATGTAGGGCCTATCAGTAACATCAAGACCACACAAACATGCACAGAGAGTGAAGAAGAGCTATTGCTAAGGAAAATAAACCTGAGGAAATATAAAGGAAAATAAAGATGGGTCACCAGAATGGAAAATGGCTATCTGGTCTTCAAACAACAAATGTTCATTTAAGCAGGTACAAACCCACCTGGCTGACACTTCAAAGGTCATTTAGAATCCAAGGAAAACTTAGGGACATTTATTCAACAGCAACAGTTTAATTTCTTATAATTCTTCCACCATTAATGTGACCCAGTTACCCTTTTGCTCTTCACTATTTTTTCTCCAAATCCTCTGCTCCCGATTAATATACTCAGTTACTCCATAATTCCCAGGATACTGTCCATTCAGTTCAGTAAGTACTAATGATAAGCTGTCACTTGATGAGAACAAAACCATTTTAGTCAGGAACTACCTCTGACAACAGTTTTGAACAGGAAAAATAAGTGGAGGCATGTCCCTTAGAAGAAGAAGGTAGACAGAGAAGTATTTCAATTTAGATACATAAATATATAGATTATATATAGATATAGCTATCTATTGGTTATCATTCTTTATATATTAACATAATATATCAAAACTGTCTGAAAAGTTATATACCAAGATGAAAACTTCTGGAGAGACTCTAGAGTTGAGAATAACAATCATTCATAATTGCAATTAATTAAAAATTAATCTTCTGTCTTTGTGCTATATTAAATATGAATTAGGATAATTGGAGACATAGTACAGGTCAGAAAAACAGGAAAGACAAATTATTTCTTTTTTTTTAAGATTTTAACTTATTTGACAGAGAGACAGAGAGGGAGGCAACACAAGCAAAGGGAATGGGAGTGAGAAAAGCAGGCTCCCCACTGAGCAGGGAGCCCAATTCAGGGCTCGATCTGAGGACCCTGGGATCATGACCTGAGCCAAAAGCAGACACTAACGACTGAGCCACCCAGGCACCCCAGACAAATTATTTCTAAGGGAATTCAAATTAGCTAATTATATTTACTGGCAAATTCGACTTCAGGAGAGAAAGCTGGAAAGGGATAATAGAAAAGAAATAAAAGATTCTCTAAACCTACTCATCTTAAAATAAGGAATATGGGTAAGGCTATCTCTCATGCCACGTTGGAATCACTGATCCATTATTCTATGATATTTACTTTTTTAATGCATATTTCTATTTTTTACTACAAATACAATCATGTAAGCTGCTGTGGTCTACACTTTATTCTTATACAATATATACAAACACACATTTGCATTCACCATCTATATTTTTCATTATTTTCATTTTTGACTACAAATGTCAATCATCTTTATCCCATCATTTCCCACCTTGCACATTTAAACTTTTCATAGATATCATTTTTCTAAAAATCTTACTCCATTTGTTAACCTTCCTATTTGCGATGGCCAGGAAAATAGTATCATGATTAGTCTATGATTAGTTGACTGAGGAAAAAAAAACATGGGCGTTGCTTACAGATGGATGTGTGTGATAGGCTAGCACCACTTGAAAGTGGAAAGCTCTAGCACTACAACCCATTTTGGACACTGCACTGAAGGACAGGGCAGAACTCAACACACCCAGTTGTTTATTTTTCCTGGAAGGAGAAATGAACAGAGGTGCCAGTCTATTCAGTTTCATAGGCTGTGCCTAATGGTTTGGGTGGGTGGTTCAAGGATTTAGAAGGAAAAAGATTAGAAAATTGGCAAAAAGGAGGTCTGGGATGAGATGCGTGGCTATATCTCTTTAAGAGCAAAATATACAGATATTTTTCTCCCATGCGAAGGTTCACCAAAGAATTACCTCAGCATATAAGGATTTTAATAATCAAATTACTAAGATGACCCATATGTGGATGCCAGTCAGCCATTTTCGCAGCCACACTTGTCTTTGCTCAATGGGCTAATGACCAAAGCACTCATGGTAGAATGGATGGGGGTTATGCATGGCCTTCCCAATATGAGCTTTCACTTATCAAAACTGATTTGGCTATAGTCACTGTTAAGTGCCTAATCTGTCAGCAGCAGAAACCAACACAGAGTCCCCAGTATGGCACCATTTCCTGGGGTGATTAACCAGGTATCTGGTCGCATGTTGATCATACTCATCAGCTTCTATCATGGAAGGGTAGGATATTTTTATTTCGGAAATATACACTCACTCTATATGGACTTGTCTTACCTCCATGCAAACTTTATGCCAAAACTACCATGGACTTACAAAATGCTTAGTCCACCATTATGGTATTCCACAGCATTACTTCTTTTCAAGAAGCACTGATCCTACCATTTTCAGGATCCATCATCCTGAAGCAGCTGGCTTGATAGAATGGTAAAATGATATTCGAAGACTCAGTTACAATGCAAACCAGGTGGCAAAATGTGCAGGCCTAGGATAATATTCTCCCAGATGCCTTGTACATTCTAAATTAGCAGTCATTATATGGTGTTGTTTTTCCCATAACCAGAACTCACCACCAGGAATCAAGAGGTGGAAATGGGAGTGGATCCAGTCATTACTGTTCACCAATGATCCACTCACCAGTGGTGATTCACCAGCAAAAAATCTTCCTTCTCATCTTGGTCACCTTTGGTTCTGCTGGTCTAAAGGAGTTCCAAACGAATGAATGCTTCCACTAGGAGACACAATGCTTTCACTGAATTGGAAGCTAAAGCTGCCACTAGGCAAATTTGGACCCCTTATGCTTTTTAATTCAGAGGAAAAGAAGAGGATTAATGTATTGGGTGGGGTGATTGATTCTGATTACCAAGGGGAAATTGGATTGCTACATCACAATGGAGGTGAGACTCTATCTGAAATATGGGCAATCCCTTAGGACATCACTTCATACTATTGTCCTGTGATTAGAGTTGATGGAAAACTATAACAACCTAATTGCTAGTTTATACTGCTAAAGTCCCACATTCTTCAGGAATAAAGATTTGGTCAAACTACCAGACAAAGAACCACAACCCACTGAAGTGTTTGCTGAGGACAAATGGAACGTGGAATGGTAGTGAAGAAGGTAGTTATAAATACCAGCTACAACCACATGACCAGATGCAGAAATGAGAACTGTAATAGTTATATTTTTCCATATGTTATGTATAAATATACAAAAAACATTAACATAAATATACATAATTATCCTAAATAATATGTGTGGCCTGATTCAATCAATTGAAATATTTTAAGAGCAGAACTGAGTCCTACTTGAAGAAGAAAAAATTTCACCTGTAAACAGCAGCTTCTGCCCATGCCTAAAATTCCAGCCTTCCCTTTCTGACAGCCTGCTCTACATATTTCAGACTTTCCCTAGCCAGCCCTCACAATCACATAAACCAATTCTTTGAAAAATTTCTTGTAATGTATATTCCCTACTGGTTCTGCTTCTCTATGTGAATCTGAACTGATACACTATTTTTTCCTAAACGTAGAAAAATACACTAAAATCCCACCACTTCATATCAGAAGCTGAGCTAAAGCTCTCTGTAATCCTCATTCTGAATACTCTTATGACAGAGCTTGCATCATGGATGTACTCTATATTTTCTTTGAGAAAAATGAGTGTTTTTACTGAGTATAAGTTAGAGATGTGTAAAAACAGCATGAAAAACCAAGAAATAAAAGCATACCTGGAAAAAATATTTTATTAATGGTTATGTGTTTTAGAGGAAACCATGAGGGTTTTTTTTTCCCATTTAAAAAAATTAACAGGAAAAAGTTGATAAGCAGGACTTCATTAAAATTATAAACTCTGCTCTGTGAAAGACTGGCACGAGAATGAGAAGACAAACCACAGACCAGGAAAGAATATTTACAAAAAAAATCTGATAAAGGATGATTACCCAAAATATACAAGGAACATTTAAAATTCAATGATAAGAAAATGAACAATCTGATTTCAAAATGGGCAAAAGTACTGAACAGACACCTCACCAAGAAGATATACAGGTGGTACATTGGCATATAAAAGGATGTTAAAATTACATGTCATTAGGGAACTACAAATTAAAACAATAAGATACTGATATACACCTGTTAGAAAGGCTAAAGTCCAAAACACTCACAACAAATGCTGACAAGGATGTGGAGCAAAATCATTGCTGGTGAGAATTCAAAATGGTACTGCCACTTTGGAAAAGAGTTTGACAGGTTTTTACAAAACTAAACAATCATTTACCATATGATCCTTGGTAGTTACCCAAAGTCATTAAAAACTTGTGTCCACATGAAAATCTACATTTGCATGTTTATAGCAGCTTTATTCATAAATGCCACAAAAGGGAAGCAACCAAGATATCCTTGAGTAGATGAATGGAAAATAAACTATTGTGCCTCCAGAAAATGCAGTATTATTCCCTACTAAAAGCGAACAAGCTCTCAAGACATAAAAAGACATGGAAGAATTTTAAATGCATATTACTAAGTGAAAGAAGCCAAACTGAAAGGTTTATACTGTACAATTCCAAATATATGACATTCTGGAAAAGGCAAAACTTTGGAGACACAAATCAGTGGTTGTCAGAGGAAAGAGGGAAGGAATAGATGGAGCATAGAGGATTCTTGGGGCATTCTGAAACTATTCTGTGTGATACTGTAATTGTGGATATACGTCATTATACAATTATAAAAACTAATAGAATGTACTAGTAGAATATGAACTATGGACTTTGGGTCATAATGATGTGTCAGTGTAGGTTCATGACTATTACAAAGGTACCACTCTGGTGAGGGATGTTTATAGTGTGGAAGATACGCAGGTGTTGGCGAAGAATATGAGAAATCTCTGTGCTCTCTCTTTAATCTTCCTTTGAAACTAAAACTTAAATAAAAACAAAACTATTTTTTAAAGATTTATTTATTTATTTTGAGAGAGAGAGAGAGCATGCACAGTGGGGGGGCGCAGAGGGAGAAAGAGAATCTCAAGCAGACTCCCCACTGAATCAGCTCCATATACCAGGGCTTGAGGCAGAGCTGCACACGGGACTGGATCCCATGACCCCAAAATCAAGACCCTGAGATCACAAACTGAGCAGAAACCAAGAGTGGGGTAGTTGACCAACTGCATCGCCCAGTGCCCCTTTAATAAGTCTTTTTAAAAAAATCTCTGAGATTTTTCCACTGTCACCAAAAAGTATTCTAAATGTATAAAAAATTAACTATTATCAAGTTACTAAAATTAAGGGGATGGGTGAAGTTTTTTTTTCTAATTATAGATCCTTCTTAATTAAATGATCAGCAAAATGCAAATTCACCTAAATTTGCACCACCTGAGATTTCATTATGAATTAGGGAGCTTTATTATCATGAGATATCAAATTAACCATTTTGACAAACTTGAGACAGAAAAATAATCAAAATATCCACTAGATAAATCACTTATAACTACAAAATCACAAACTATGACCAACAAAATATAAATGGGCTTCATTAAAAATATGTTATGAACTCATATTAAATTACCACAATGAAATTGCCTAGCTATCATAGTAAGATGATATTTATATATAACACAATATATTTAGATATCAAAAAGGATCTGAAAAACAAAAACACTTTATCAGATATCATATTTCAGTATAAACAAAAACTGAGTGGAGTTTGCAATGCTGTAAGAATGTGACATTTATAATAAAATGAATCTCTGCTTGAATAGAGAGAGTATATTGAATGTTTTGGTTTAATAACCACAGTGTCAAAAAACTGATTATTTAAAAAAAAAAAAAAGGACCTACCAGTAGCAAAGATGTCAGCAGTGAACATTAACACAGCACACAGGAGACAGCTCATTGCAACTTTACACTAAACATGGATAAGAGAGTCTATTATTTTTTTTTTACACTTCTAAAATTTTAACCATTTCCAAAGTAAACCATATCATAATTCACTGCTTCAAGGACCTCTAACCTACATATATACCCTATTGGAATCAGTTTTCATTCTCAATACTCAGTGAGAGTATTGAGAATGAAATACTCAGTACTGACTGAGTCTTGTGAATCTCTGATATTCACCTATATCTGCTCTTTTCAATTGTCAGCAACCTATCCAAGTCCTAAGACCCATAAACCTGCCTCAATTAGTAAGGAAACAACGACATCAGCCTCTAGTTATAACCTTTCTGTACTCTGATAAGTCATATATGCAATAGTAGCCTGACTTTCATTGTACAATAATGAGTTCCTAACTATGACAGAATAGGGGAGGAAAATTAAAATATCTTTGAAATCAAACTCATTGAACAGAGGTAAATAAGCCTATTCCAAAAATGACTATGATAAAATTTTTCTTTCAGCCTCTCAAGGGTATCTTCAAAGTTTTTATACACAACTTTGATATCTCTGGGCTTCAGTGCAAATTACAACTCAACCCTGTATGTCCAATCCATCCTTTTCCCTCAGATGATCACATATGTAAACCCTCTCTTTATTAAAAAAAACAAAACAACAACAACAACAAAACATCTTTTTCTAATTCACTTACTGCCAAGGAAAGAACGATAGGTTATAAAACACATTATTTAAATATAACAGTTTAATATATTAGTCTTTCTATTTCAATTTAATAACACTCTATTAATCCAAGAAATAATATAATGGGTGGACTCCTGGGCAGAATGACAGTTGGGTCAAAGTAATATTTTTGTACATAGGGCCTCCCATCATGCAAGACATTAGCTCATGTTTTATGATCTCAATAGGAGAAAGTATTATTCCCCCTTTTCCCTAAACCTCAAATACTTAAAATTTCTCTAGACATAACCTAGGCTAATTGTCCTTAAAGTCTTGTGTGAAGGCATTCCATTGAAATATGGAGAAAATACATGAATTTCTTGCCCCAGTATATCAAGTAGTACATTACACACCACCACCTTGAAAAACAACAATCACTTATTTAGCTCACGAATGTGCTATTTAGGCAGAGCTTAATGATGAGAGCTTGCCTCTGCTCTACATGGCATTAGCCGGGGATGCTCAAAAGAAGGCTAGGGATTAGAATCATCTGAAGGATTGTTTGCTCACAGGCCTGGCAGTTAATACAAGCTGGGACTTGGACTGTGGCCTCCCAGAATAATATCTACACATGCATGGCCTGCCAACCAAGGGAGTGGGATCAAAAAGGAAGCATCCCTCAGAAAGGGAATTCCGCTAGGAGGAAGCTAGATTGCCCTGCAAGTCACTTCCTGAGCACTCTCCTAGTTGAGGCAGTCATAAAGCCCTGTTACTCTAAACAGAAGCAGCATACACTACAGTTTTTTTTTAAGAGTTTTTTTTAAGATATTATTTATTTGATAGACAGAGATCACAAATAGTCAGAGAGGCAGGCAGAGACAGAGGAAGAAGCAGGTTCCCCACTGAGCAGAGAGCCCAATGCGGGGCTCGATCCCAGGACCCTGAGACCATGACCCAAGCCCACAGGCAGAGGCTTTAACCCATTGAGCCACCCAGGTGCACCTACACTACAATTTTTAATGGAGGAATGATTCTAGGAGAGTATATAAGATAGAAGTACTGCTGTGGCTCTTCATCAAAAACAGAATGGATCCTTTGCACTTATTTTTACCAAAAAACAAAGCAGATAACTACTATTACTAGTATTTCATATGACACTTAATATGGTGGTCTTTCTGAGTTCAGTCCTTATGCTAAAGAAGGACATGTTATTTACTGTTGGCGAATTATCAGACAGGAAGTGTGAAAGTTCTAGAACACAGATACTGAAGAATGGTGTCCTTGCTCTTTCCTTCATTTCTAGCCAAATATTATGTATTTGTGTCCCTGATTAAGTAGCTTTACTACTTAATTTATTATTTTCTGGTTATAATATTATATAATTATATGTTATATAATTATATAATATTATATAATTTATTATTATCTGGTTTTAACTAAATGATACCTTACAAAATGGACCAGGGATGATCTCTAAGTTAACCTTCTTGTTCCCACTCTTGCCTTCTTCCAGTCTACCCTCTACAATAATCTTTATAACACAGCTATTTAATTGGTATTTTCAATTAATTGAAGTGAAAAAAATTCCAATGGATCTGTGCCTTTTAAGATGAAATTAATACTTATTAGACTGTATATTAAAATTTTCTATCTCAACTTTGGCATCATATCTTTCTTGAGTTTCTAGAGTTGTTACTCTTCCATTCTTTCCATCCATATAAACTTCATTTGTATCCTAAATTTTCAAAATTTCCCTTCTATAGTCTTCTGCCTTAACAAATAATTTTCATCTGTCAAATAAATAAAATCTTTTAAAAAAATCTTGAAATTGAAAGAAATGAGTCCACAAATTGAAAGTGCTCAATACATGCTAAAAAAGGGATTAATATTAAAGCTCTCCTTCACCTAAAAGATAAAAGGGGCAAAATTTCTGAATCCTAATGATAATGAATAAATTTTAAAAAGTCCCAGTTACCAAAAATCACTCTGTAAAATAGGCTATGAATCAGAGTGGCCTTTGACTTACCAATGGCCACATTGGACATGAGAAGACTGTACAGGAGAGTCTTAAAAAAGTTCTGAGGGAGGGACACCTTGGTGGCTCAGTCCTTTAATAGCTGCCTTTGGCTCAGGCCATGATCCCAGGGTCCTGGGATAAGTCCTGCACTTGGCTCCTTGTTCAGCGGGGAGCCTGCTTCTCCCTCTGCCTCTGCGTGCTGCTATCCCCAGCCCGGCCGCTTGCTCTTTCTCTGATAAATAAACAAAATCTTAAAAAAAAAAAGTCCTAAGGGAAAAATAATGTTCAGCATAGATTTCTAAAATCAGGCTTGTCTATAATTCACATGTTTGAGGTGAAAAGACAGATATTTTGATATATGAAAGTGTTCAGGAGTTTCAAAAATCACAAATTATTCCTAAATTAGGAAGACTTTTTCCTAGTCACTTTTTGACCAGAAATGAACCCATTTCCCACTTTGTAGTATGGCAAATGGTTTGTGTTAGAAGTCGTCAGCCTATTTTACTACGGGGATGTTGACAAAACTTATCCTTTCAGAAATAAATGAAACAAGATGGGATCAGGAAGGAGACAAACCATAAGAGACTCTTAATCTCACAAAACAAACTGAGGGTTGCCAAGGGGAGGGGGGTAGGGAGAGGGTGGTGGGGTTATGGACATTGGGGAGGGTGTGTGCTATGGTGAGTGCTGTGAAGTGTGTAAACCTGGCGATTCACAGACCTGTACCCCTGGGGCTAATAATACATTATATGTTAATAAAAAATTATTAAAAATAACAAACATCTTATCCTTTCAATGTTCAGTGAAATTTCAGAATGACCTCTCATGGAAAGCTTCTAAGATAAATTAAATCCAACTCTTCATTTTAGAGATGAGAAAATCTAAACCCAAGTAAGTGAGTTGAATTTGCTAAGGTCGCACAGCTAACAACAATTGGCAAAGAAGAGCTCAGAATCCACATCTGAATCCTTGCTCATTTGTGATAGATTAAACTCACCTTGTATTTTTATGAACACTCAGAGATTCATTAAACAATTTAAATATGTTTATATCTCTCTAACATTAATTCAATATAACACCTTAATTATCTCCAATAACATTTTTTCAATACAGACCTCTTATTCCTCTGCCTCAATCCTTAAGGAAATCTACAAATGCCTGCATGACTTGAAACCCAAGCTTCCTTGCTGAATAAAACTGCTACAGCATAAAGCATGGCTTTTGAGAAGTATTCCCAGACAAAAACATCCACTGCAGCAAGAGTCACTCTTATTTAAATTTATTCCTGATGTTCAATATAGTTTCCCACAATGATTTCAATTATCATTACACATCTACATTTTTTAAAAAATCACAGTTATGTGACTTCATGTGGGAACTTGTGAAAACTACTAATTTCCCTATTTGCAAAAGTCTGTTAGCTTCACCTCAGGATTCAGTTGGAAAAGTAGTTTGAACTGCTAGCTGTTACAACTTATTGTCATGTTTCCTAGTCACTGAAGCAAAGCTGTCCTAAATGAAGACAAAGTAGAAACATTACTCCTGTCAAATGAAGTTACCAGGATCTGACAGAAGCTGTTATTGCCTTAGCGCCAAATTTCCAAGTCTTCTATGCATGATCTGTTTCATTATAGGAACCTACAGTCATGGGATTTTTTTTTCCCCTCCCATAACAGCTAAAAAGTACTTTGTTTTATTCACCTAGGTATAATGATGGGATTAACAGTCTGAATCCAAAAGATATCATCAACAGTGACATTGCCATTCATGTCAGTGTGGTCAGGACAATAACACTGGCAGCTCAGTCACAGAAGTATCATTATCGTATTTTGTATGAGGAAAATCAAACCAGTGAGCATACAAAGAGATATATCTGCCTTATAAGAGTCAGAAAACTTTTTGTAGTTGGATTAAATGAAAAATGGAAGTTATTTGAAATGGGTTACTGGGTTACTGGGAACTTTCATAACAAGTTGCTAAAAATTTAATCTGAAAAAAATTTAATTAAAATGTTATATGATACAGCAAGAGATAAGCATTTCTGAGATATTTTATTTTTCTCTTCAAAAGTAATTAAAATAGGAGCACCTTGGTGGCTCAGTTGCTTGATTTCAGTTCAAGTTATGGTCTTGGGGTTGTGGGATCAGGCCTCTAGGCGTGGAGTCAGCTTGGGACTCTCTCCTTCTCCTTCTGTCCCTCCTCAGCCCCTGGCCTCTGTGTGAGCTCTCTCTCTCTCTCCAAAAAAATAAATAAATAAATAAATAAAAATAATAATAAAATAAATAATTAAATTAGAGTATCAACTTTTAAAGTTTAAAAGCTTTATTTTGTGACTCATATCCTAAATCTAAGCAAACATCGGTAAATTTAATCATAATCATTATCATAATCTTTTTTTTAAAAGATGCATTTGTTTGAGAGAGCAGGAAGAAAAGGAACAACAGAGGGAGAAGGAGAAGCAGACTCCCCACTGAGTGGGGAGCCTGATGTGGGGATCAATCCCAGGACCCCAGGATCATGATCTGAGCCAAAAGCAGATGCTTAACCAACTAAGCTGCCTAGGCACCACAATCATCATAAATCTTTTAACAGTGATTTACTTTTTTCATAAAATAATTTATATTTTAAAATAAAGTTATCTATATTTTCCTTGTGAATACTGCTTTTGATTTCATGAAGACTAGTCCTTTGTGAATAAATATTCATCAACATTGTGACAGTATTTTTGACATTGAATATTGTTTTTAATATTTATGAATTTATTTCATCCTTAATTTGTGTTCATATACTTTATGATTAGAGCCATAGTTTTTTTTTCTAAATAATGAGCCAGGTTATAACAAGACATTTATTGAATAATTCATTGTATCTCTACTGTCTTAAAATGCTACCTTTATGATGCACTAAATTCATCATAGCTCTGGACAAGATTTTGGACTTTCTATTCTGTGACAGACTGATCTATGTGATGGTGTGCAAATATCACAATAAGTTGTAAGAATATTATAGTATATTTAAACTATATGTTTCAAATTTATCTCTCATTACTTTTTTTTAGTTCATTCCTTCTTGGAAGTAAACTTTATTAAAAAACACCTTTTTGCTTATATTGAGAATATTTATTATGTATTCCAGTACAGAAATGTGTTATGCCTCTCTTACTAAAATCATCACTTTTGTTGCATTGCAGAATTTTGGACATTTTTGTATAGTTCAGCATACTTCTTTATAAAGTTCCTTTCTTGGTATTTATTATTCATCCATTGCTTATTGTTTCATTAATTTAGTTGCTATTATCTATAATATTTCTTTCCCATTTTATTTTCCAATACATCTTTCCTCATATAGGAGAAATAGGTTATTACATGATAATTTATTTAACTAGCATGCTGAATTCACTTAAAATTTTCAGAATGTTTTAGTGATTCTCTTTAATTTCCTTGCTGGACAGTATATCATCTACTAGTAATATGTAGTATTTGTAGTAATTCCACAAATTAATAACTCAATTCTTTTTTAATCTTACTGCTTTACCCAAAATTTCTAGAATATTCTTAAATAAGAATGGTGACAATAAGCATAAATGTCTTTTTCCTATAAGGTCTTTGAAGATGGTAAGTAGAAAGATAGATACATACTGTAATTGTGTGATATAAATTAAATATTCTATGATCCCCTTCAACAAAAAAGACATGATTTAGCCGTCTATGACTCTAGAAAACAGCATTATGTTTCTTACATAGGAAATATTTAAAAATATTTGTTTAAAGAATAAGTGACTAAGAAAGCAAAGAAAATTTTAGAAATAAGTACATAATGAATGCATTTTATAACAACTACCTGTTTCACCTCAAGTTATGTTTGCTTCTTATACCTTAACTATTTTCCCAATTAGTTCTAGTTCTAGTTACTTTCCTTATTCCTTACTGATTTCTTTCTCAGGGTTCTGAGTTCTCACCCTGAAGATCATTCTCATATCTGGAGGCCTGAAACTCTTCCAGGCTTCCCTTAAACTAATGTTCACCTGGTCAGTTTTCAAGATAATATCTATGGGACACATTTGGTGGCATCTGCCCAGAACAAAGTGATCTCCTTTCTCTGAGAACTGCCCCCAGTTGTTCATCTATATTCTTTGTCTCTAGCCAACCTGTCTCTGTCCATCAGACTAGAATTGGATAGCGGGTCATTGCCAAATAATAGAGACTCTATCCAAGAATTTGGAAGTGGGAGTGAGAGCTTGGCATCCTGAGTGGAAAAGATATAAATTTAAAAGCTACCCAGAGACTATATTCTACTTGACTTGCCTCATGCAAGTCAGATGCCAAAAAACTAGTTTGAGAGAGAATGAAGCAAAAAAGAAAGACAGTGAGAGGAGATAAAGAAGTTTGCCATGATGTCTGGTTTGTTTTTATCTTTTAGCAACTTATTCTTTCACATCCTATTGCTTCATTTTTGCTCTCAATTTGTATAAAACATCTTTTTTTTTTTATAAAATCCCTCTTTTTTTAAGTAGGTAGCTTTAGCTGGCACCTGTGACTTTCAATCAAAGCATCTTAATGAGGACAAAATCATTGTGTCTCCCCCATTCTGAGAAACTCAAATTTTCTGTCCTAAGACATTTAGGTTTTTATATTTATTGATTTGGCTGAGCACAACATCTGGAGCCAGACTGCCTGAGTTTGAATGCTTTCTATACCATTTAAAAATCCCGAGTCGTTGGGTAAGCTACTAGACTTTTCCATGCCTTATTTCAGTCATCTGTAAAATAATGATAATAGCACCTACTTCGTAGAGTTAACAGAACTTAAGCAGGCAATATTCATAAGGCACTTAAAGAGTACCTCCTATGTAGTTTGATAAAACATAAATGGTAAATAAGAAATGTAGTTTTAGAAACTAACTCACAGGGGAAAAAAAAAAAGAAACTAACTCACTGAGTTGTGACTGGTGATTGTCTTTATTGGATGCATTTTTTTCCTGCTAGAATAAGATTTCTCTCACCATATGTGATTATATCAACTCTGGTTCCACCTACTATTGTTTTTAATGATTATATTCTCTAGGAAATATAAACTGAAAAATGACCCAAGTAAGAGAGGGAAGCAACAGCCAAATGGCAAGGGAAATATGATTCTTTACCATCAAGTTTTCTGTGAACAAGTTGCAAATGAGGAGAGAAGGCCTAAAAGTCGAAAAGCTTTGAGAAACTCTATTCTAAAAACAATGCCTCAGCATTGAGAACAGCATCCTAGAAAGTGTACCAATATTTTAATTTCTTCTGGGTTTTCTCATTCTGCCTTAGCCCTCACCTTCCTCTCCTCCTCCCTTCTTTTGTTTCCAATTGACCATATTCATTTGTGTATGTGTGTATGTGTGTGGGTGTGTGTGCGTGTGTGTGTGCTTGTGTAATTGCATAGAACACTAGCCCATTTCACTTAGAATATCTTGTTGCTATTGTGAGTATCCTTTATTTCTAAGTATATGCTCTACTTTTGTTCTTTAGGCTTCTTCTTTTCCTTTCTTGTTTCCCTCATATTAAATATTTATTTATATTTTTATACCAATCAGGTCCTATCAGGGAATAGGTGGCAGGCACACTCAAAAGTGGTGATTGAAGAGAGTGTCATAAAGGGACCATTTAAAGAGATTTGGGTAGACTGAAGGAAGCAAAAGGGAATGGCAAAGCAGCCAGGAAATAATATCAGCTGGAAGTCAATCACCCCCTGGCACTGAAGGGCAAAGAGAAAGAGTTAACACTGGCTCTCAGTGGGTAGAGGATAATAGTAATGGAATGCAGGTGATGCCTCTCAAGATGTCCAGGAGGGGGACAATTGCCTCAAACCCTCTCTCCTCCTACTTCCCAATATTCTGGTGCCCCACTGGACAACCTCAAGAAAAGACCAGAGGGAATATTTGGTGCCATGGTCTGCCAAATCCCCACCCTATCACCTGGGTATAGGAAGGGAAAAAATAAGTTGGAGAGTACATCTGAAGAGGGATATGGAAAATAAATCATGCCTCTTTAAAAATTCATTTTTAAATGTTTTAATATGATTTTTAGTAATTTCCCTAATTTTACTCTTTACATATATTTGCAGGCTTTGGATTTAATTTCTCAATCATTTACATTAAACTACTTATGCCATTGCTTCTAGCTTTTGAACTTTAATTTAATTGGGGGGGGGATGATATCATCAAGGTGGCAGAAGAGATGGTTTCTAACTTCAGTGGCCCTCGCAGAAAGACCAACTAGCAGCGCTGTACATAGAGAGGACACCCATGGGAAAAATCTCATAACCTGGTGGTGAGGCTGAAGCACCCTCTTTGCCCAGAAAAAGATTGGAAAAAAGGAAAGGAGGGAGGCAGGGAGGAAGGAAGGAAGGAAGGAGGGAGAAAGGGAGGAAGGAAGGAGATAGGGAAGAAAGGAGAGAGGGAGAGAGGAAGAAAAAAAAAAGAAAAACCACAAGGAAAGAGTAAGAAGAGTTTGCATTGCCCTTTCCCCTACTGGCACAAAACAGCATAGAGATGGTCCCCTGTGCCTATAGTTTCTCCTGTGGGATAAAGAGAGCCCAAAGTGAACATCCAGCTTCTCCAGTACTATAGGATGTTTCCTAGGAGGCTTCAGGGATTACTGGAGAAAAACGTTCTGAGTCTAGATGAGACCATCAGGAATCAGCCAGAGGTGGAGAAAGGGAGGAGCTTGCAGCAACCAGAACAGGGATCTCAGTCAACAAAATTTCTTTTGGTGGCAATACTGGCAATACTTGAGCAGAGATCCCAGCCAGGAGTTCTACCCATTTACAGAGCAGAGCCAGTGCCCTAACTGGCCAGGGAACATAGCCAGCAGTGCAAATGGGTTGTACCAGCCGCTGAGCCCACTCTCTAGCTTTCCTAGGTAGGGAGGGAAGCCAGTAGCATTGCCCAGTTGCTGAGGTAGTCTCTGTTTCCTCCTGACAAAGGAATCCAATCAACCACCCCAGGAAAGCCTCAGAACCTAGCCCACAATCTTTCCCAGGTGGGATCCAAGCACACAGCTCCACTCAACTACTGAGTACAGCCTCTAACCCACCCAAAAGGGAGCCCAGCCAATAACCCGGGGAAGCCAAGGAACCCATCCAACAGTCATAGTCTGGCAAGCCCACAGCACTTCTCAACTAGTGAGCATAGGCTCAGCTTTGCATGACCAGGGAGTCTAGCCAGCACCTCTCAGAACAACAGAGCACAGCAAGTAGCCTGCCCACTCACAGAGAACCACCTTCCAGCCCACCTGATCAAGAAGCCCTGCCTGTGGCTCCACCTGAACACAGAGTCCGGAGCAGCACCATCTGTCCAGAGATAACAGCCTGGGGCCCTACCTGCTCAGGCTGATTGCAGAGCCCAGACTACAGCCCTGCCCAATCATGTCCAGCCAGGCATGTCCATGGCCCTGCTAGGGAACATAGCCTGCAACTCTGTCCAATCAGCAGTGATTATAGAGCACAGATAGTAGCCCTGCCTGACAGTCGAGCCCAGCCAGCAGCCCTGCATGACCAGGAGCATAGCTCACAGCCCTGCTTAAGGGAAACTGTTAAGGGCTGGATTGGGGGTGGAGGGGAGGGCTGAATTTTGTCCCACTGCAAATTCACATGCTGAAGTTCTAACCCCTAGTACCTAGGAATGTGACCTTATTTGGAAATAAAGTCATTTGTAGATAAAATTAGTTAAGATGAGATAATACTGGTGTAGGGTAGGACCCTGCCCTAATCCACTATGACTGGTGTTCATCTAAAAAGGGGAAATTCGGACATAGATAGGCACATAGGAAGAATGCCACATGAAGAAAAAAGCAGAGTTTGGGTTGATATGACAGAAGCCAAGGAACACCAAAGATTGCTAGCAAACCAGAAGCTAGGAAAGCTGCATGGAACAGATTGTCCAGCATAGCCCTCAGAAAGAACCAACACTATCAATACCTCAATCTTAGACTTCTAGAATCCACTCTTCCTATAATTTGCTATTTACCAATGTTATATAAATGGAATCATACAGAAGTAGTCTTTGAGAATGATTTCTCTCACTTGGTGTGATTGTTTAAGAATTTATCTGTGTTATTTAACATATCAGTGGTTCATTCTCTTTTATTGAACAGTACTATTCTATTGCATGGATGGACTTTAGGTACAAGCTGACTGCTTTTATCAGATACTCCAGTTTTTGACAATTATGAATAAAGCAAATATAATGTCTAAAGTTGTCTTAGAGAATTAACCTTTGTCCTTCCTTATCAAGAAGTGAGGAAGCAGGTGCCTGGGTGGCTCAGTTGGTTAAGCATCTGCCTTCAGCTCAGGTCATGATCCCAGAGTCCTGGGATCAAGCCCCATGTTGGGCTCTTTGCTCTATGAGGAGCCTGATTCTCCCTCTCCCTCTTCCCCTCCCCTTGCTCATGCTCTTTCTCTCTCACACACACATAAGTAAATTCTTAAAGAAAAAAAAAGTATTGAGGATGGACACCTTTATAAATTTATATCCTTCTTTTAGACAATAGGCACAGAGAAAGAAGAATTTCTTGTATCTCACTTGCCTTCAGCTCCAAATAATTCTTATGCCAAAGTGGCATATTTTGAAGTGGCGTATTCTGTTAGCCTTCACTACTATAAACATTCATAAAAAGATGGGGGGGTGGAACATATGTCTTGGGGAAATATCCAGGAGGATACTGTGTATATTTAACAAAATACTGCAAAGGTGGCTATACCACTTTACATTTCCTCAAGAAACTGAAGTAAGTTCAAGTTGCTCCAGATTTTCTCTAGCATGTGGTATTGTGAATTTTTATTTATGCTCTTATCTTAACCATACTAGTGGATATGAAATAGTTTCTAAATATGTTTCTAATTTGCAGTTCCCTAATGACTAATGATGTTGATCATCTTCCTTTACTTAATTTGTCATCCAAATAACTTTTTTTAATTCAATGTGTCTGATAGGAAAGATCATGATTTCCAAAGACTTGTCTGTCAAAATGGATAGATATCTGAAACATTTTGTAAATATAGGATTATTGGCAGATTTGTAGGGATTTAACCTAATGGAAAATCTCTTACCAAACTGATTTATGTACAATTGTACATAAAATAACAATTCTCATAACAACATGTGAAGTTGATATTATATTTAAGCTTATTTTACAGATAAGGGAAGTAAAGGATGTAGAAGTTATGCCAGGTCTTGTGGCTAGCTGGTAAGGACACTTAGAGCCATCTAAAAAAGTGCTCTCATAAATCTGAGCTGTAATCTATACTGTGAGACGTCATTTTTGATTTGAATTCTTCTAAAATGAGATATACCTGACCAGAGAGGAACTAAACATTTCCAGTTCAGTTCATCCTTCATAGAGCCTCCAATCAACCCACC
>RCUC01134136.1:0-49833 GCA_003697995.1 Taxidea taxus jeffersonii
TGGCGAGGATGTGGAGAAAGGGGAACCCTCCTACACTGTTGGTGGGAATGCAAGCTGGTGCAACCACTCTGGAAAACAGCATGGAGGTTCCTCAAAAAATTGAAAATAGAGCTACCTTATGACCCAGCAATTGCACTACTGGGTATTTACCCTAAAGATACAAACGTAGTGATCCAAAGGGGCACGTGTACCTGAATGTTTATAGCAGCAATATCCACAATAGCCAAACTATGGAAAGAACCTAGATGTCCATCAACAGATGAATGGATAAAGAAGAGGTGGTATATATATACGAAGGAATACTATGCAGCCATCAAAAGAAATGAAATCTTACCATTTGCGACGACATGGATGGAACTAGAGCGTATTATGCTTAGCGAAATAAGTCAACTGGAGAAAGACAACTATCACATGATCTCCCTGATATGAGGAAGTGGAGATGCAACGGGGGTGGGGGTTAAGGTGGTAGGAAAAGAAAAAATGAAACAAGATGGGATCGGGAGGGAGACAAACCAAAAGAGACTCTTAATGTCATAAAACAAACTGAGGGGGGTGGGGGGGAGAGGGGTTGGAGAGGGTGGTGGGGTTACATTATATGTTTAAATTATAAAAAAGCTTAAAAAAAAGTATCTAGACTGCTCCCAGATATGTTTTCATGTGTGTATGACTTGACTCAAACTATTCCCTCATGCTGGATACACTTCTTTGGTGAAATTCTATTCATCCTGTAAGATCTTTCTCAGATGAAAGTGCCTTAATTTCTTGGGTGTCAATGAGAGTATTCTCCTCTCTGCACTCCAAAACACTTGTTTGTATCTTGAGTCACTATTATCATTTGCATATTTTGTGTTGGCCAAAAACCAACTTTGAAGTCTGACTGCCTGGATTCAAATCCTCACCGTTAAGTTCATCATTTTTGCAACTTTAAGAAAGGTGGGTTTCAGTTTCTTCAATTCTGAAACAGGGATGATGACAATATCTATTGTTTTATTAAATGCTGAATGAGATAATGCACAAGAAGTTGTGAGAGTAATTTCAGGTACACACTAATTTCTCAATATGTAGTAACTGTATTATTTTGGCCTGTCCTTCTGGTATCAAGCATCTACAGTGTTTTTTAGTCATCTTGTTGTATAAAAAGGCATACTTTGCACCGCTAATTCATACAACTATCATCTGGCTTTGCACAAGCACTTATAGATGTGATTTTCCAAATATACTTTCCACAACACAGAGGAAGGGCTTCTAACTACCATTCTTTATCAGTTTATCCTCTACCAGGATCCTAATACTGTGCTATGGTTAGAATATGCTGAGTTGTTAAAAAGGAGACATACCTTTGAATCTTTAGGTCTGCTACTCTGGCCATTTTCTGTAGCAGTGAATGACTCGTTCTCTTCAGGCTTCATGGAGTTCATGATGACTTCTAAGCAACTATGACTCACTTCTGTTAGTGGCCAAGTCAGAGAATCAAGAAGCAGATTTACTCCCCCACTTGCAATGACTAAAAACAAAGGAACGACAAGGTGCGTGAAACAACTTGCAAACACTGGGTCCCAGGCAGTGCAGAACAGTGACCTCCCAACCCTCAGAGAGAGAAATCAAATGAGGTAATCCCTATGAACATCTAGCTTTCCGCCTGGGGAGTGTTTCTAGACCATATCTCAGGAAATGGAAACAGAAGACTGGCAGTTTCCTTGAGTTGAGAAGACAAGTTCAGGGTCATGGGAGACCTCAGTTGCTGGAGTTAGTGGGGCAGACTACTAGAGAGAAGAGAGCTACAGCTACACACAGGATCGGAGATCTACAAGTGGGTACCCCTTGAAATCTCAGTTGATTATCGGTGGGTGCACACATGTGAGGAAGCTACTGGAAGCCAGGGGAAGAACCAGCTAAAGGAAAAGCCTAACAGTTCTGAGGCTCACACAGGCCTGAGAAGAGTTCTGTGAATTACCCCTCTGCGCTTGTTAAAAAGGAAGATATCGTACCCTACCCTCAAAGATCATGATTCAGTGACTCTGGGCAGCAGTTATGCTATTTGACCTGCCCCATCCCCCTATACTCTCCCCTCTGGATGCCCAGGCACACAACAGGGTAGCTGAAACAGCTTCCTAGCTGATCTCCAAGTGTCCTTCTAGGAGGAAAAGTCTTGATCTTTGAGGCTGTGGGGGAGGGGCGAAAAGGGGGTCCCCACAATGGGACGCTGCTTACCCTTACCCCCAACACCTCTTGGCTCAGGACCAAGGTCCTCTGCCTAGCGTTCTTCACAACCGCCCTCTAAGAACTCCACGTCCGACTGAGGACCCAGCTCACCAGTGGTGAGGACGCACCACTCACTGATGCGTCGAGTGTGCCCACGCTGCCGGTGACCGCTGTCCCGGGATTCGCAAGAGCCTGGAAGATGGGGCTGGGCCGGCTCCCTGCAGGAACTCTTCCTCCGGGGAAAGCGAAAGCGAGCATTGCGCGGCTCTCGGTTCAGTCAACTGGGGGCGAGGGGGCGCTCTCATTGGCCGGGAACACAGCCACTTCAGGAACCCATTGGCCGAGGCTGGCCACCGAGGGGGCGGCCGGTAGGGGCTGGGCGTGGACCCCATCCGGCGAGTGGGTGAGTCCCGGGGCGAGGGAGATTCCGGGAATGGGCCGGGGCGCGCGCAAGGCGTCTGCTGCCGCGGCTCGGTCCCGTCCACGCACGCCGTCCGCACCCTGTCCCAGGGCCCGCATCCGATCCGGGACCGACTGCGGAGCTGGGCGAGCGCAGGCGGGAGTGGGAGGAGCAGGTGACTTCCGCGCTCGCGCGGCGGATTCCACAACGGGTCCGCGGGTGGGGGTTGTGCGCCCGCGTCTGGAGCCGCGGGGCTAACGTTCGGCCTGCGGGATGGGCGGTGGCGCGAGGATCGTGCCCGGCGGAACTCCGCGGCCGCTGCAGAGCTGGTCCGCACTGGGCCGGAGCCGCGCCAGTCCCTTCTTGTGTCCAGCGGCCGAAAGGGCCCAAAGCGGGCAGCAGAGCTCCTGTGGTCCGTCTAGTGGACTCGGAGCCCCCAGCAAAAGAACCAGCCTCGCGAAGAGGCCACTGCACTCACTCAGGCCAAAGCGGGAGGCCCGGAGATCTGAACTTCTCCTTAAGTCCCCAACCTCCGTGACTTACGGGAGTCTTATTTTATCAAGGACCTCTTCGAGGGAAATGCCCCCAGCGGGGACCCAGGGACCTGCAGGCATTTCGGGTTCTGGGGCCTGAGGGTGATCACTTTTAGTTCAGCCCCGGTTCCCAGCGGGGCGGTGTTTTGTAGTTGATTTGAGTCTCCTGTGATCTTCGCAGCCACCCCTGGGGTTAGCTTGGCTTTTGCACCCATTTCACAGATTAGGAACAGAAGAGTTTGCCTAAAACCTAGTTGGGGGTGTGGGGCACTGGAGGAGTTTAGAGTGGCACAGTTTCTTGCAGGGAGACCTTGGGCAAGTTCACTCCCCTCTTGGGGGTCTTGATTCCCTATTTGTAACTTAAACCGGTCTGGCCCTTTGTGATTCCCGTCCCATTCGCGTCCCAATTTTTCATTGGGGTGGCTTTAAAAAAACCGCAGAAACTCAGACCAGGTCTTCGCAAAGTTTACAATGCATCATCAAAGTTTATGATGGTCAGCTTGTCGAAACATTTCTCAGCTCCCTCAGTGGAGATGCTGACTCGCTAAGGCTGGAGTGTTGCGGTGAGGTGCATTTCTCAAGGGGTGATGCCAGTGCTGCTGGTGGCCATTTCTAAAGCCAACCGTTACTTTCACTGACCAAAATGTACTCTGTATATTTACAGATACTAACTAGTTTTATCCTTTATCCAACCATAGGAGGCCGCTACCATTTTCCCCATTTTAAAGGAAATTGTAGCCACAGAGAGACATCAAGCAATTGTCCTAAAGACATACAGCTATTAGCAAAGCAAAGATGAAGACCCAAGCAGGCAGGCATGGTGTCCTTAGCCCCCTACCACTGCTTCTCTGTTTTCTTCCAATCAGCTTCCAGAACCGGAGCCCTTCCCAGCACTTTCTGGCCCCTGCTTCCCTCCAGTCCCGCCTCCCCACAGCCCTCGCTCTTTCCGGTGTGGCCCTCCCTCTGCGCCCGCTGGCTTTCGTACGGGCAGGTCCTGGTGACGGGGTCTGCACAGGCAGTCCCCTTGCAGAACCGAGATACTCCGGGCGCAAAGCCTCTCCACCGAGGCTGGAGTTCCGAGCACCGCCTGCAGAGGGCGCCAGAGAACGTGCCTGATGAAAAGGGGAGGGAAAAGGGAGCCGAGAAGCGGGTGAGGATTGACACTCAATGTGGCCAATGGCAGCGTGGTGTTGGTTTACTCACTCTTACTTTCTCTGTCGCCCAAGAGCTTCCCATCCCTTTAGGAGGCTGCGCCTGTGGCACCGTACGGAGAGGTGGGACTGGCTTATGCCGCGTCAGGTATTCTCTGAAAGTACATGTGTACTGAACATGAATACCTGAACAACAAGGTAGCTCTGGCTCAGGCTGGCTCAACCCTCTTTTTCCAACTTGCCTTGGTCTCATTTAGCTAAGGCCTGCTTCACCGGTCTCTGATTCCATCACTCTGGGTCCTTGGAGCTTTTGTGAAAGGCTTGGAGGGAGCAAAGCCAGCCTGGTGCCTGTCGTTGCCTTGGCAGCTAAATATTTCTGGGTGCTGACAATGGGGAGCAGAGTGCGTGGGCATGGGGGTCAGGAGAGCAGAATGGGAAGTGTCCAATAAACATCAGGCATTGAAATTTGAAATTGTCCAGAGCAGTGCCTCATTTCATCTTTCTGCTTAATCCATTTCCTGTTTCACAGATTAGGAAACAGGGTAAGCAAATCGCCTAAAGGTAGTCCTTGGAATGACTTTCACTCCTGTCCGATGCCAAAGCCAAAGTCCTTTATTGTGCCAAGGCTGCCTTTGTAGCATTTCAACGCGTGCGGGTTCCTTGAAACACGTCTCCATATGGATTCAGTCTTCTGTCTGTCCATTCACCATTTCCTTTCTTAGGGACCCATCTGCAAGGTGTGGATCTAGTTGGTGTTGAAAATACAGAAGAATAGGGACTCTGCTGTGAAGTGGAGGAGAAAGAGATGTATGCAGTGATGTGGAAAACAAAGGCAAAAGAAATGTAACTTAAATTAACATCTCCTTATAGCTTGCAGCCCACTTCCTTTTACATGTCAAAAAAAAAATTGAGATAAACTCCTGGTAAGACTTTTTAAGGAAAAACAAGAGAAAGAAGAACAGAACACCGAGAGTACTAGAGATGAGGAAGGAGACAGCGAGGGGAACAAGGGAATTATAATGGAAAGTTAGATGTGACTCCAAGGCAACACGTTTACTGATAAAAGAAATGGATGATTTCCATCCATTTTCAAAACTCTGCAACATAGTAATAGAAACAATTGGAAATGAAATGTCTTTCATTAAGAAATGATGGCCAAAATGGCCAAAGTCAGATTATTTTATACTTAAGTTCTACATAAGCCAAAAATTAACACACAATTTCAGTATTAAAACATGATAATACCTGGAAAGATCCCCAATCTGAAATTTGGAGGAAAAAAATGGAATAAAAGATACTTACTGAATGTTTTCACTTACAAATACAGTTGCAAGCATTCTGAATAAATTATTCAGGAGTATATGAGAAGATAAGTAGATGTGAACAAGTAGAGTTTATTTTAGAAATGGAAGCATGGCTTAAACCCAGATCTTTCAGTGTAGTCAGTTACAGGATGAAAAACTGTAAGTGTATCAATTGCCAAAAGGAAAAGAAAGGAAAGAAACAAATACAGAAAAGAAACCTATAAAATCTCAGTCATTATTCCAAATACAGATTGTAAGATAATAAGAAGAGTAGGAAAATATTCTAAGCATGTAAGGACAGATCAAATATAATTCCAAATGTGAATTGTTAAAGCCACTTCATTAAAGTCAGAAATAAGACAAGGATGGAGATATTGCTGTTCTTAGTTGGTATTATCTTCCTAGGTTCTGCACATGCAATAAGACAAGAAACTAGAAAACCAATACTAAGGGGAGTGAAGAAGCAAATGATCTGTATGTGCATATTACATTATTATGTGTTGGCAAAGTCGAAGAGACTCTGACGAAAAACACATAACCAAATGATATCTTTTTTTTAAAGATTTTATTTATTTATTTGACAAACAGATCACAAATAGGCAGAGGCAGGCGGGGGGGGGGGAGCAGGCTCCCCGCTGAGCAGAGAGCCTGATGTGGGCCTCGATCCCAGGACCCTGGGATCATAATCTGAGCCGAAGGCAGAGGCTTTAACCCACTGAGCCACCCAGGCACCCCAACCAAACGATATCTTAAAGACTCTTGTGTGGAGTGCTTAGAAATTAAGTGCAGAAATAAAAATCAATAACAAAGTAATAGTACTCAAAAATAGAAAAGGCAAACTAATTCCACTGACAGTCTTAACAAGCATAAAATAGCCAAGAATAAACTGAATGGTTTTTATTTCTTTTGGTTTACCCTAGGAAAACAGTAAAATCTTACTGTTGGTAAAATGGTAGTAAAACAGAAACTAAGAAAATTGGGATACATAGCATGTTTCTAGGTGAAAAGACTTAGTTACATATAAATCTCAGTCCTCCCAAAATTTTAACAAGTGAATCCAGTTCAGATCACAATTGCAGTGGGTAGCTGCAATACTTGTTGGGGAACTGGAGAAGTTTGTTTAAGTCCACACAGAACATAAATCCATATGGAAAAAAAAAAGAAAATTAGGAAAAAAGATAGGAAGAGAGATATACTTTATGAGATATTAAAACTTACCATAAAGCCACTGAAACAGCATAAGACTAGAATCCAAGACAGGAATAGATAACAAAATACATAAATATGTTATATGACAAAAGAGATATTTAAGTTTTAGTGGGATGATTTATTTAATAAATAGTATTTGCATCATTGGCTAGCCATATGGGAGAAAGATTTAGAAGAATTTAATTAATACTATTCAAAAATATATTCTAGATGAAACGAAGATTGAAATGTAAAAAGGAAAAAGAAACCTACGTTGAAATGTAAAAAAATAAAAATGTTGAAATATTTGTGTAACTTTGGAGTAGGAAAAAGTTTTTTAATTAAAGAAAATCTTAGAACTCAGAATGAAAAAGATATGTGATGACATGAGAATTAAAAATTTCTGAATGAAAGCTTCCATTGATAAAATAAACATAATTATGCTCTGGGAAATAAATTTGTAGCATACACTTTAAGTGTTAATATCCCCAATTTTTAAAAACCCCTGCAGAATTTTAAGAAAGACGTGAAAAACCAGTGTAAAGGTGGTCAAAGGATCTGAACAGATAAGTCAGAAGTAAACCCCAACTGGCTGATAAACATCAAATATATCCAGTCTCACTAGTCTGGGAATTGTAAATTAAATCTATAATAAGATGCTATTTTTCATCCATAAATTTGGCATAAATTAAAAGGAGGGATAACATACAGTGCTGGAAAAACAGTTATTCTAGTCACTGTTAACAGAGAAATAAAATAAGAGCAATCTTTTGGGAAAGTAATCAGGCAGTGGCTGCTAGATTTTGAAATACACATGCCTTTTGACTTGGTAATACCACTTTAAATAATCAGTTCTACCGAGGAAGTGGTTCAGGATGTAAAGATACATGTCCAAGGATGTTTGTTGAAGCACTGTTTATAGTGGGAAAGAACCATGAGTAGTTTGAACCAATAGGATGACTAAGTGTCATTGTGTTCATTGTATGGACTATTACACCATTATTGAAAAGAATGAGGTAATGCTGCATTGACTGACCTGGAGGGATGTTAGGTTAAAGGCAAATGAGAATGTGATGGCAATAAGAGGTAACAATACCTCTCCATGTGTTAGAATGAGCTAGGGCACTGATTATCTCAAGGGGTGGGGAAGGAGGGGAAGAGAAGAGGTCAGGGAGTAATTTCTTAAAGCAACATGGAATTGTTCCGCTTGTATAATCAGCAGTATGTTACATTTGTGATTAAAGACTAGCGGAGGGAAGACTGGAACCTTGCCTACATAAGCTCTCCTGCATCCCACTTTTCTAAAGTTTCTTCATCCCTACCTCTAGGGAAGACCTTCAAACCTGTAATTTAAATTAATATCCTAAAATGGATTTAGATGCAGGGTGAACCCCCTGTTTTTCAAATGAGAGAACTGAAGGAAGGTCAGTAATGAGATTCTGTAGTAGAAAGATTCTCAAGGTCAACTAGGAAGTGGGTGGCCAAGTTAGGAAGGACCCGTCACGTCAGAGGAAGGACTGGCCCAGTGTTCATTCCGCTCTTCCACACTGCTCCAAAGTTGTGAGGAAGTTAATAGATTTTTTTGGTTCTTTTATTTTAAAAAAGTTAAAAAAAAAAAAAACAATTTGTAATGGAAAATGTAAAAGTGACACAAAAGTAGAAAAGGGTAGGAGCCCCATGGCCCAAGACCCAACTTCAATGATTATCAACATATGACCAACCTTGGCTTCATCTGGCTCCTCCAGTGGATGATTTCATCCTTAAATACTTCAGTTTTTAACAGGATTTTTATCTTCTGTTGGATAACACCCTTAGCATTTGTGCGACATGTATTCAGATAATCTCTGAGTAAAGTTTCTGCGTGTAAATTTGAATTTTTATGACACCACAAACTAAATGGAAGTTGGTCAGGTGAATAAAGAAAGATGACCCAAACTCAAAATACAATTTGGGATCAAAACTTAGAGTTGAGGCACTTGGATGGCATAGTCACCCTTGGTTTCAGCTCAGGTCTTGATTTTGGGGTCCATGGACTTGATGCAGAGTCTGCTTGAGATATCTCTCCCTAATAGCCAAACTATGGAAAGATAAAGAAGATGTGGTTCTTATATCAATGGAATATTACTCATCCATCAAAAAGGATGACTACTTACCATTTATGCTGACATGGATGGAACTGGGTATGATGCTGAGCAAAATAAGTTAATAAGAGAAAGACAATTATCAGATGGTTTCACTCATATGTGGAATATAAGAAACAACACAGAAGTTCACAGGGGAAGGGAGGGAAAACTGAATGAGAAGTCATCAGAGAGGGAGACAAACCATGAGAGACTCTTAATTATAGGACACAAACAGAGGGTTGCTGGAGGGGAGGTGGGTGGGAGGAATGGAGTAATTGGATGATGGGCATTAAGGAAGGAATGCGATGTGATGAGTCCTGTTATATACAACTGATGATTAACTTAATTCTATCTAAAACTAATGATGTACTATATGTTGACTAATTGAATTTAAATTAAGAAAAAGAAAGAAAAAAAGAGATTCTCTCCCTCTCCTTCTTCCCCTCCCCCTGTGCACACTCTCTCTCTCTTTAAAATAAATAAAATCCTCAAAAAACAAAAAGAAATTAAAAATAAGTCATAATTTCATGACAATTGGATAAACTTTTAATACTGAAAACATGGTCTGCCATGGAGTACGTGGATGTACTATAAAATAAATTGTATTGTCTCACAATCTTACCAATTTTTGTCACATAGGTGTCCCACAGCACTTTTATATATTCAGTATTTTCATTTATTGACTCACTTGTTGAAAACTGGCCTTGTTCAAAGTTTTGGAGATGTGAAATCATGGGTTTAATGCCGTAGTTCCATTGCTCCAATACACATCATAAATACAAAATTATCGAAATGAAAACAAATATGTAACCATGGGCCACCTATAGTTCTTTAGCACACCTATACTCTGAAGAAATTGGACCATGGAATTTACTAAACTGGGTGCTAGTCCTCAAGGACAGCCTGTCAGGAAGCCAGGAGGCCAAAGGAACATCCCTAGGGAAAGAGACAATATGTGGGGTGCAGGGCCCAGCCTGCCTCCCTGGGTTCCTCAAGCTGGGGTTGCTTCATTACCATTGCATTCCAGGCCTAACCTGGTCTGCAAGGTCAGCTTGACCTGGATTAGATTATTAGTTGGGGACCCAGCTTCTGTACCCACAATAAAGGCAGCTGGCCTACAAAGCATCAGTTCATTGACTAGATGTCTGGGGAAGTTCAGAGACTTTAGGGCAAAAACAGATGTAGAGCGTAATCACTTTCTCCTTGTGTGACCTCAGCCCATACCAATGGTAATATATTTTTTTAAGATTTTATTTATTTATTTGACAGAGATCACAAGTAGGCAGAGAGGCAGGCAGAGAGAGAGAGAGAGGGAAGCAGTTTCCTGCTGAGCAGAGAGCCTGATGCAGGGCTGGATCCCAGGACCCTGAGATCATGACCTGGGCCAAAAGCAGAGGCTTTAACCTACTGAGCCACCCAGGCACCCCTCAATGGTAATATTTACAAGCGTGTGCTATAGACTGTTTTTGACGTATGGTATCTCATTTAAACTTTGTCATTCTATGAAGAAGTTACTCCTATTATCTTCCTTTTACAAAAGATGAAACTGAGGCTCAGAAAAATTTGTGCCTGTGGTCACAGACCAAGTAAAATCGGCAGTCCTTCAAACTTGAATTCAGTTCACACTAGCCAAAGCTGAAGACTATGCTCTAACATATTGTCTCCTGCAGCCACGTGATTTGATCTCCCTCCCTCGGCATAGCTTTCTCCTCTCTAAATTGGAGATATTAGGGCTCACTTGACAACGTTGTCCTGAGGACGTCATCCACTATCAGGGGTTAGTGCCTCCACATAGTTGACCCAAGTCATTATGATTCCTGTCCCTGTTTCCTGAGAGGCAGATTTTAGGAGTGAACCTCTGCCTGGTGTTTGTTTCTAAGTCACTGCTCCCTTTCGATTGGCCTTGTCCCAGCCCCTGTCACTGACACCTGCCACCTCAGTCAGCACTGAACTTCCATCAGATCACAGGTGCCCTTCCAGTGCTGGTCTCCTCCTCCTCCTCCCCGTCACATCCTTTCTTTGCCCTGATGCGTGCTATGCTATGACAGGTGGGGTGGGGATGTGGCGTTCATCCAAGGTATCAAGCACCAAAGGACTGAAAGCACTTTGGCTTCTCTTTGACCCTGCAAGCACCTGTGGTGAGTCTGAACTGGATTGGCTCCACAGGCCCTTTGAAGCTGACCTGCCCCATCCATCTTGGTCTGTGTGCTTACCTGTTTCTGAGGCTGGATAATGACCATCTGACACTCAGGCCAGGAGTTCATCTGAACCTCCAAGTCGAAGGGGTTTCCATGGCTGATGTGATTAACAGAGCCATACAACTGGAGACGAGAAGGGACTAGGAGAGGTTGAGAAGGTTGCACTGGCCTCCTCAGACATGGGGGCCTGGATGTGATGAGCAAGGGAGACACAGAGGCCAGGAGGGGGTACTGGGATCAAGTCAGGGACAGGGGAGATGAGCCGTGTCTCTGAGACCATACCGATGGAAGTGAAATTACCAGCAAGCAGGTGGAAAATTCACAAGCATCTTCATAATAGTGAGTAGCCAGTGTGCACCAATTAGACATCCGCTAGGCTGCTAGTACTTACATCCTAGGGACTGTAGTGCTCATTTCAGCTTAAGATGAAGGTGCTAACTTTATTCCCATGAAGGTGAGTGATGAAGAGAGCAAGATGCAGGAAGGTAAAGGAACACAACTAGAAAGTGGCAGACTTGGAATGCATATCCATTCAATCCAGCTCCAAAACCTATGCCCTTAGCCATCATCCTCCACTGCTTCCCCATGTGAATGATAAAACCTGCAGAATGGTCCAAGTTGCCTCCCTCTTAGAAGCGCAGCAGGTCTAGACATGATGCCCCCTCCATCCTCCTTGCAGCTCCAAACATCTGCAGAAAGCAGGGGGGAAGGACCAGAATCAGGAGCCTGCTTTCTTATCTTCAGTGCTCCACTTCAACACCCTGACCTCCACTACTCTCTCACTTTCAGAGACTTGGGGATGTTTCTGGCCAAGGATTTGTATGAGGTCAGGAGCTTCTGGGAATCATGCAGCAGAAGCACTCTGTAGGATGCTTCAGCCTGACCTCTTCAAGGAGAAACTCCAACAAGATAAGTAAAGGGAAACTGTTCCAAGACAAGTAAAGAGAGACAGGACTTAAAACTGCACTGCACATACTCACCACGTAATCCTCATGAAGCTTTGATCTTCCTCATTTCAAAGATACCAAAGCTTAGAGATACTGAGTAATTTCCTTATGTTCATCTAGAAATGAGAGGCAGAGGCAGATTTTGAGACTATGTATGAATGACTCTGAAACCCACGCCCTTCCCCCCAGGGTGGAATGAATATTAAAAGTTAACATTAAACATTCTGGGAGGTTCCCAAATGCCCACAACAGAACTCTCCAGCACTCCTATACCCCTTTCCTATAGCTTAGTCACCAGATGTCTAACAAGCTTTCTTTCATCGGGAATAGAAAATGTCAGCCCTTCAAGGGCAGTTAAGAAAGGAAAACTTAAAGCAGGGTTAGCAAACGTCTTCTGAAAGGTCCAGCTCGTAAATATTTTATGCCAAAATGCCAGTAGTTGCCTGTTTCATTACAATATTTGATATACAGGGAAAAATGTTAATCCATATGCATGAAGTTCAGTTGAAATGGCATGCACAATTTTCGAAAACGTGCCGCGAATTTAACAATTCCTTGGGAGAAGGCCATCAGCAGAACTGAGAGTGATTCAAAGCTCAGGATGGGTTCAAAATTTACTCCTGCCTCCTACCTCATTGCCCAGTTGTTTAACCAATCAGAGTCTCAAAATGCTCTCTCATCAGTAAGCTGGAAATTAAAGCACAGAGTTTTCAGAGGCATGGTATTACTACGAGGCCACACAGGTAAGATGCTGAGCATTATGCCTGGCACAAAGTAATTAAGATATGTTAGTTTGTTGTATTGAGTATATCATCAACATGCCAGGTTATAGAGTTAGCAATTATATTCAGTGATGTGAAGAATAATGAAAAAAGGTGAGAAACTTACTGCGTTAATTAACTTTAAGAGCAAGAAGCCTGGATCAGATACGTAAAGCATTCATTAGCTAATTAGCTTAAACAGATGTTTAAAAACTTATCATGGAGGTGAAATAGTTAATACACATGTGTTAAAAGTTTGGAAGGCTAAATATATCTTGTCTTCTCGGGGGGGGGGGGGGGGCGGTAAAGTCTTTGCCAAAGCTGTGGTCTATTCTGTGGCTTGATGAAGCCATCTCTAAACAAAGGCATCCTGTTGCAGGAACTGAGAATTTCAGAATGTTTGAGTGTCCGAAGTACTTGGAAATAGAACTGGGTGTCTGGCAAGCACCCTACTTTCTTAGGCTGTTCTTGTACCTGGCAGAAAAAGCTACTTTTTTCATCACCCCCACACGCTTTTCTTGCTCTCTGTTTCTTCCTCAGTTTATCTAAAATTGCCCATTTTTTCCACTATTATTCTCTCCTTCTAATTTTTGGTTAAGGTTTTAGAAGTTTTCATTCTGGATTCGTGGTGCTATATCAGCCTGCAGAAAGAACCGGTGGTTCCATCTGCCCCGAGAACACAGTGGTCTGTGCTGATCCTGGAGGTCATGGAGCTTCCTTCCCCACACCAGTCTGCCAGCAGCCACTTCCACCAAAATGCCTCACATCCCCTTTCCTTCTGCAGCCCTCTGCCCCAGCCACGGGTTGCTGAGTTTGATAGGTTCTTTCTAGATTTTGGATACTAACCCTTTATCAGACAGTCATTTGAAAATATCCTATCCTATAGGATGTTTTTTAGTTGTGTTGATTGTTTCCTTCACTGTGCAGAAGCTTTTTATCTTGATAAAGTCCCAGGAGTTCATTCTTGCTTTTGTTTCCTTTGCCTCTGGATTATACGTTCTGAAAGAAAAATTTGACGGTGAAGCTCGAGAAAACTTGTGTTTGGGTAAATGCTGGAGGCAGAGCCACTGTGAGGAGACAGTGGGGACACCTGATGTGAAGAGGAGGCCCTGGGCTCTGGCCGGGGCCATCTAAAGCAGCAGTGTTTGTGATACAGAGATAAAAGGTGTGCATAGCTTCCTTAAGAATTTACAGTCTGCCGAAGAACCAAAAAAGCAGTTAGTAAACATGAATCTCACACAGCGGTCACTAAGAAGGCTGTATTGTGAGAGCAGCTGTAAGAACTACATAGGTACAAAGCTAACTATATAAAATCTTGTACCTGGTATCTATTCAAAATATGCATGCACGTGGGGGTGCCTGGGTGGCTCAGTGGGTTAAAGCCTCTGCTTTCAGCTTGGGTCATGATCCCAGGGTCCTGGGATTGAGCCCCGCATCGAGCTCTCTGCTCAGTAAGGAGCCTGCTTCCTCTTCTCTCTCTCTGCCTGCCTCTCTGCCGACTTGTGATCTCTGTCTGTCAAATAAATAAATAAAATCTTTTAAAAAACAAACAAAAAAAACAAAAAACCCCCCCACAAAATATGCATGCACGTGGACAAGGACTTGGAAGGAACAAGTAAACCTGAAAATTGTTTTGGGGTGACGGTACCATGGCTTTCCGAATCTCCTCTACTAAAATTGGTATAATCTTATTTTTGTGCAAGGTAGAAAAAGCATGTAAGATGCTGTCACTATATATTAGAAATCAAGATTATCAAAACAGAAAAAAAATCCTATTTTCCTTTTCATCATTATAACTTTATCCAACTGAGTCTCTTCCTTGCTACAAAATTATCAAAATTGTGGACCAGGTAATAGTTGACTATCCGGCAAGCAGCCACCTTCCTCACCTTATAAATTCAGCATCATGAGTACAAGTGGAAACTCAGGAGTCCAAATGCCTGGGTCAGATTCCAGCTCCCCCAGTTACCAGCCACCATTGACTTCTTGAGTCTCATGTTCCTCATACAAACTGGGGATTGTGGTACCTATCCATAACACACAGCTCCACCATCCAGACAGAGCTACTGCTGACATTGTAATGTACACATCTCCAAAGTTATTTTCTATGATTGACACCTTAGTTATGAAGGTATACTTGTCCAGATAGAGGAGAGGTATACTTTATTCACAAGCTTCAGATTCTTTCATTTATTTATTTTTTTTTGGAAGCCTTGATTTATGCTTGTGTCAGCCTGCCAGTAACGAGTATTGTTGTTGGAACGGCCCTTGTGGTTCCTATTATGATTGCAAAATGCCCTTTGCAGTAACCGCCAGGGTACTTGGAAAAAATAGAGGTTTATTGCTCACAAGACCTAGGAAGTACACAGCACCCTGGGAGCTACTGAGGGAGGTCAACGCAAGAGAACACACAGGGGCCTAGAGTTCTGTTTCTTGTTTTGTTTTTTTTTTTGGTTGTTGTTGTTTTTTAATTAAGTTTAAGGGTTGGGAGCCCGAGATTTCATGGGCTCAGTCTTGATAAGTTTATAATGTAAGAGCAGGAGTTTGCACAGGCAGAGAAAAAGAAAGTGACACAAATAGTTAGTTACCAAAGTCAACCAAGATCTCTGAAACAAAGGAAACTTGGAGAGGGCAGGTGGCCTGGCTCTGTATGCAGTTGTGTGGCTGACAATGTGTTTCTTTACAAAGCCTTCTTTCAAGTGGATGGCTCCTTGAAATGGATGCCTCAGCCGTCAAAGCTTAGGTCAGGGCTCACCCGACAAGAAAATAAAATGAAAACAGCAGCAACAACTGTCAGGACTTATACTTCGTGCCTGAATATTTAGAGTATGGTGTATGGACCTATATTTTGCCCTGAGTGCCACAAATGTTAGGGTGGTCCTGTCCTCCAGTGGGAAACAAAATTGTCCACAGACAGATCTCTGCAATAGGGCAAAGGTGTGCCCAGGAAGCATCTGTAATTGGGGATACAGATGTGCCTGGGCATCTTCCTAATCTTGGGGGAGGGGCAATGTGTTGGACTTGGGACAGGGTCCAGACAGGAGTCTGGAGACTCCTGTCTCCAAACAAAACTCCCACAGGTATCATTTTTTTTTATAAGACTGATATGCTCCCCCAAATTGTTTTCTTCATTTAATGGTATTTTTACTTAATACTACTATTGAGAACAACATAACTTATTGAACCACTTCCCTATGGTTGGTCATTTAAATATGTTTCTGAGTTTTCGCTTTTCTAAATATTTCTGTAATTAACCTTCCATGCTTTCAAATCATTGTAAATAGCCAGTTATTTCCTTAGATTGCATGTCACGAATTAAAATTGAGAATCACAAGTGGTTAATAATTTCATTTTGGAAACATGTAAAAGCCAGCCTTTATTAAGCCTCAGCTCTGTGTTAATGACCCTCACATATAATATTTTCTTTAATATTCTCCATAGCTTAAGTTATTCTCATTTTACAGATGAGGAAACTGAGGCTCAAAAAGTGATTTATTCATGGTCATTCAACTAAGACAGTGGCAGACACAAGATCTGCACCATCATGTGTATTTCCTGTCCCAGTGTTAGTTCCTATCTGCCTCAAGGCTGCCAGGGTTTCTAGATGCAGTGTCTCAGGATCCCGGCCAGGAGAAAAACTTCCTTGTGGGCTTCCCTCCTGTTTGTAGAGTTGCTGAGCTTGCCAGTTCCTTTGACTCTTTGGCCAAACCAGCCTTCTTTGCGCCAGCCCTTACAAACACCTCTGGAGTCTCTTTGGAGCTCAGCCCAGTCTCATGGGGTACAGAGGGCTAAGGCTCTACCCATATGCTTATACTTCCTTTCTTGGGAACATCTATTATTTCATAGAGGGTAGTCACTTTGAAGGACTTCAAATCAGCTTCTCTGATGCATCTGGCCTGTGAGTCAAAACAGAAAGTTTATCCTTTTGGACACTGCTTCGGGGTTCTCTGGGACCAGTGTGGTTCTGAAGTCCCACAATACTCAGTAGGATAAGAAACACAAGGAAAGTTTCTGAAACACTCATAGTAGCCTGGCCTGTTGCAGGAATGTGGGCTCTCTCAGTGGTGTCACTGGGTTCTGGTTTCACAGATACTGAATCCATGCTAATCACTTCTAGCTTTTCCAGGCTAGAAGTTTAAAGGTGACTTCTCTCCTTCTCTGATTCTGGACCCTCATAGTTGGCTAACCCTGAATTTCTTTCCATTCATTAGCGCTTTTCAGGTCCATCATGGAATGACGGTGGTGTTGGGGTCCGTTATCAAAGGAGCAAGACTGGTACAAATTGAAGTAAGACAAAGCTTTATTTTTATGCCAGGCATCAGAAACCAGACTGACCGGTCAGGGCCGCCTCTGAAGAGGGCGACCCCGTCCTGATCTCCCAGGCTGGTTTTATAGGGCATAACCGCAGACCCAAGGTACGTGGCTTCTATTGTTAAGGCATTTACTCCCAGAATCGATACCTGGAACCGATACCAGGAACTGCTGGGATCTTTGGAACTGCTGGGCCATTTAGAACAGCTGGGGTGTTTATTCCTGGAATGAAGTCCGTATTGTAAACAACAATATGGCTACCCAGGCAACATGGAATCGCTTTGGCTAAGTAGGCCCTAATAGTTAAACAGGTTTTAACATTAAATTGGCTCCAAGAGTGGAATAGAGGATAAGGAGGACCATTTGGGGATGGCCTTTCTTTCAAAACGGGTTCCAAACATGATCCTCTGATGGTATCTCCCAATTAGGTGATACATATAAGGACTCCAATAGAACAGAAATAAGACTCATAAACTTTTACTGCCAAGAGTCCACTCTGAATTAATGTTTTGTAATTCCTGGGCTGAGCTTGCAAGGAAAGCAATCGCATGATATTAATGTATGGTATTTTTTGTTGTTGTTTCTAGGCATACATTTATAAAATGTACGCATTTTCAAGCTATGAAATAAAGCTACTATAATTTTTAACCATGCTTTTGTCTGTCCTTTTTTTTTTATTGTGTTATGTTAGTCACCATAAAATACATCATTATTTTTTGATGTAGTGTGCCAAGATTCATTGTTAACATGCAACACCCAGGGCTTCATGCAATACATGCCCTCTTTAACACCCACCACCAGGCTCACCCATCTAAAACCCTCAGTTTATTTCTCAGAGTCTACAGTTTCTCATGGTTTGTCCCCCCCACCTGACTTCCCCCAATTCACTTTCCCTTTCCTTCTCCTAATGTCCTTCATGTTATTCCTTATGTTCCATAAGTAAGTAAAACCATATGATAATTGACTTTCTCTGCTTGACTTATTTCACTCCGCTTATTCTCTTCCAGTTCCATCCATGTTGATGCAAAATTTGGGTATTCATTGTTTCTGATGGTTGAGTAACATTCCATTGTGTGTATGGACCACATCTTTATCCATTCATCTGTTGAAGGACATCTTGGCTCCTTCTACAGTTTGGCTATTGTGGACATTGCTGCTATGAACATTGAGGTACATATGGCCCTTCTTTTCACTACATCTGTATTGTCTGTCTTCTTTGAATATATCTAGGATCACAAAGAATGACCATGAACTGGCCATCTCTGAATTTTTGTGAGGCTCTGACTCTATGTTTGGAATCTCAGGACCAGTGACTAGGGGAGGCTGGTGTAGCTGCACCCTCTGCATTCCCTCACCATGTGTCAATGATCTCTGGGATGCTCCTTTCATTTACCCTTTGCAATGTCAGTTTGGGAGCTACTTTGGGGAAAAAAGTGGCCATCTCATGGTCCTCAGGGATTCTGATGTGGTTCACCTTTTGGAGGGACCTGCAGGTCAAAGGGCCACTCTGACCCTGACTTACCTTAAAATTAACTCCTTAAAAGATCCTGTGAGACAGTCGCTGAACACTTGCACACCTCTTCTAAGTGGCAGTGAATTCCTGGCTTTTGTTCTTCAGGAAATTCACTGAGGGATCCACCTACTCTCAAACTTGGAGACAGTTTTTATATTGAGAGTCTTTCTAGGGCCAGGGTCTTCTCTGCTGGCTTCTAACATGACTGGAGGACACTTGGGCTGGGAACTTCTAACATGACTGGAGGACACTTGGGCTGGGAAATTCTAACATGACTGGAGGACACTTGGACTGGGAACTTTCCTGATATATCTACTCTGTCTCAGAACTCCTAATGAGGTTCACATTAGTGGTCCAAAAGGGCAGCCTGATTCTCAATTCCAGAACTTCAGTAAGTGAGTAGATTCTCTATGTTTGGACACTCAGGGAGGGCTTGTTCAACCAGAGGAAATTGGAATGCTGATAGCTTTAGGTGTGGTTTTACTTCTTTGTGGCAGAAGAAAGCTCTTCTATCTGACCAGTCAGTGGCTGAAGGCAATGCATAAAAAAGGCAAGTAGATGCAGATTTCTTTGGGTTAAAAGATTAATAGTGTGCACCGGCACGTGCGCGCGCATGCGCGCGCACACACACACGCACACACACACACACACTAATAGCACCAATGTGAATAGATCCCAGAATTGAATGGGATGAATAGATCCCAGAATGGAATGGATCCCAGAATGGAATGGGATATCCTGAAGTTTAAGACAAGCAACAACCTGCTCCCTTTAGAAAAACTAGAGACCCCAGAATAGAATTCTGAGGACTTCACAGGGGAAGGGAAAGGAATTTATGGGTAGGACAAGTCATTCTGAATTGTTCTGGGGAGGTGATGAAATTTCAGTGACTCCTGAGAGATAGGGAAATGGGATATAGTCTTGGATGGATCAGTGATTTGGGAAAATACAGGCTTTGCAGGACATGCTTCCTTGGCTTGGGGCATCTAGAACATTTTAGAGCTCTGTAGCAATCTAAGGTTATCTCTTGGTGTCTAAGAAAGGGCAAAGCAAACACATTATCAGCTTTCCTACAAAGCCTCAGAGGATCTTCTTTGTTGCTCTTCAAATTTTCTTTCCTGATTCTTCAGTCACTTGTTCCTCAATTTCCTACCCCAAACTCAGCTTTTATTATTTGTCTAGTCCGTTCTGATGTGTAAGCTATTCAGTCTCTAAATCCATGTTCTATAACTGTGGATAAAAGGGACACCCAACGCCTTCTACTTTTGTTCTCTGGGACCAACCAGTTGACCTCAGCCCCTGCCTTTCTTCTAGCTAAAACAGCAGAATCGGAGAGGAGGTAGATTAGAGGTTGGCTACTCTTCGCATCCTTTTTTCACTTTTAGAAACTAAGTCCCAGACAATGGGTACATGATTGCACACATACTCTGAATCCCAGGTCACTTTTTTTTTGGTAGGATGTTTGCTCCTACTTTGTGATGCATTTTGCATGTGGTAGTTTCAAAAAACACTTTCAACATATTATCTTGAGCCTCTTTCCCTTTTAGTTTAATTAATCTGCACAATTATTAAGTCTGGAAAATTTCTCCTTTCCTATAGCCTAATCCTAGCTTAAATAACTTTGAAGAGGCTTCTCTTTGTGTCCAGGTTGAAAAGTCGAGGAATACATCCTTACACATATATTTTGTCCTCTCTAGCCCAAGGCATCCTATTTCTTTCCTCCCATCCAAGTACTAACCAGGTCCGACCCTGCTTAGCTTCCGAGATCAGACGAGATCGGGCGCATTCAGGGTGGCATGGCTGTAGGCTCCTGTTTCTTTCCTGACAAGTGTTACCATACAATGTTATCATGATTCATTACTATGACCCAGTTTGTTCTATAGCTGGAGGTTTGTGCCTCTTAATCTCTTTCATCTATTTTGCCCATTCCCCACCCACCATCCCTCTGGCAAACAGGAATTTGTTCTCTATACTGGAGAGTCTGTTTTGTCTTTGTTTTGTTTTTTAGATTCCACATATAAGGGAAATCAATAGACATTTGTCTTTCTCTGTCTTTTATTTTATTTAGCAAATTGCCCTCTATGTCCATCGATGTTTATCCAAATGGCAAGATTTCATTGCTTTTTGTGGCTGAATAAAGTGCCATTGTGTATATACCACATTTTCTTTATACATTTGTCTATGGATGGAAGCTTGGGCTGTTTCTATATCATGGCTATTGTAAATACTGCAGAAAGCATAGGGGTGTGTATCTTTTCAAATTAGTGTTTTTGTTTTCTTTGGATAAATACCCAGTAGTGGAATTACTGGATCATATGGTAGTTCTAGGTTTAATTTTTTGAGGAACCTCCATACTGTGTTCCGTAGAGACTGCACCAATATACATTCCCACCAACAACGAATGAAGGTTTCCCTCTCCACATCCTTGCCAACCCTTGTTATTTCTTGCCTTTTTAACAACAGCCATTCTGACTGGTGTGAGGTAAGATCTCATTTTGGTTTTGCTTTTCATGTTACTGTTGCTTAGTGATGTTGAATATCTTTCATGTGTCTGTTGGCCTGTTTAACAATATTAGTATCTTTCTACTTGTTTGTGTTAGCTTCAATTTGTTTCATCAATGTTTTATAGTTTTCACTTCCTTGGTTAAGTTTTCTTCCTAGATATTTTATTCTTTTTGAGGTTTATCAACAATTTTAAGATATTATGATGCCCTGACATTTGCTAAGACTAGGTTGAAATGTCATCAAAGTATTAGGGAATATGGTGTGAAAACAAGGCTGTGAGGCATAGAAAAGGTGAGCAGAATGGTGCTTTTTTTTTTAACCTGCTGACCTCTTCCTGAAAACTCTGCAGACTCCCTTTCCACCACCCCACCACCCTGGCCTCATTCCATCCCAGGTGGAACAGCCAAAGGCTGAGAAGCAACAGGGATCTACATAATTTATCAGTTATTACAAATTTATTTAATAAAATTTATTTTCTCTACTTCCATTTAATCAAAATTACAAAATGTATTTTATAAACAATGTCTCACATAATTTTTTCTCTTTCAACACTGATAAATTAAATAAGCTTTCTTGACTCATTACAGAGCTGAGATTGATTTCTATCAATCAAACCTTCGATTGCTGAGGCAGTGGCAACAGGTATTAAAATTCTTAAAGCATTTCCTAAATTCATAAATAAAGCATGAATTTTATATATGATGGTCAGATGCTGTCATAAGGTAGTCATGTAAGATAAATTATTACTAGAACTATTCCAAATTATTTTGATTTCAGCATATCAATCACGATCACTTCTATTTATCATGTCTTCAAACAACATCTGGATCCTTAAAACAATATAAAGAATTGATGTCACAATTCATACCTGTTCTTTCTACATCTACATGACTACCAATTGAAGAGCAAAATTAACTACTTACTATTGCAAACTGTCCCTTATCTCCTTTATGCAACTATTGCAAACACTCTACTAAGTCCTTAGAACCTCTAGACTCATGATTTGGAGGGCAAAGAAAATGGGCACCAGGGGCTACCTTATGTCATCATATATTGTATCTGGGCTATCTGAGAAAAGGATTTGGCAAGTTAACTAATAAACAATGTAAGTTTAGTCTTTTTTCTTACAACGTTTAGTAATGTCACAACCTACTAACCTTCATAGCATTAGATTGGTAGTCTTTTGTTCTAAAAATGTGAAACATTTTCCTGGGGCCTGAATAGTATTAGTCACAAGAACACTGAAAAGGAGTGTATGTGGTAAATGAGGCATGTTGTTTTGAGGAAGTTAATGATTGTGATATGCTGATCCCTCTAAAGTATGGTGCCCAGGTCAGGGACCACTTGTACCCACATACAATTAGTGTCAAGGTCTCCTGGTAATTATGATGCACCATCATTTACACTCACCCATGCTGCTCCCAGGGTTGTACAGGGAATCCCAGGTATCAAGTGGGAAAGGGGAGTCAAGAATCCTTTATCACCTAGCACTCCCTGTGCCTGCTCCAAAGCAAAAACCCTCAAGGGAAAAAGCATCGTTCTGATGGCTAGTCTTCCTCACCACCTGATTCCTCCTTCTCCCTCACAGCCTGCAGCACCCAAAGGTGTCCTCATTGTCATATCCCCCTTTTCTCCCCCAGAGCAGCAAATCATAGGCCTTGATGCCGTAAACAGAAGGGAAGATGTCTACGAGAAGAGGCTTCCAGGTTTGGTTTCTGATGAGATGAAAAGGGGAAAAGAAAAAAGCTTTGCTTCATAGTCCTATTTTTGAGAAACCAAAACTAAACATTAATTCTTTCTTCTTCATTGCATTATTTTTCTACCAAAGGCCATATCTCTTCCAGATACATGGAAGCTCAAGTCAATATTATTTGCCATGGTAGTTAAAAATTATATATATCCAGATAGCTGGAAATCCTGCAAACAACCTTGCAGGGCTGGTTGTCCATATTTTACAGAGAAAAAGGCTGAGATTTAAGTTCCTTTTCCTGAGTCAAGGAAGAGCTAAAACAAGGTTTGAATAAATGACTACATGGGTAGAATTCTTGAATACATGTGCAAATCAAGTGAATGCCATACGAATGAATATGAAAGGTACTGCTATCATGTAAAGGTACTTCATCAATGAGGGTTATTGGTTGTTAGCATCTCTCTGGGTGATTTAAGTAACAAGGAGTTCACTGTGGTGAAAGAGACCTTAGAACCTGTCTTGGGAACAGAGTATCTCAGGAAGGTTCTGGAGGTCCAGGAAACATGAAGTATAGCAGCATTCTCCCACAAGCAACCCTCTGGTTACCATGCTTCTGCCTTGCATCACCCACTGAGGATTCAACAGGTCCAGTGAAAGCACCTGGTTGGCTGATCTTGCATCCATACCAGGGGTCCAGGTGAACACACTGTTTTACTGAATAAGAATGTGACATAATTGGGAAATGGGGGTGAAGAAAGCCATGCTTTAAAAACATGCAGTATGTTCCAGAAAGTTTGCTTTGTGTACCCCGCGAATTATTTTATCATCCTCAACAGCTCTGGGAAGTAGACAGTATGATTGTTTATATATCACTGCTCTATAAAAGCTGCAGGTGTGTACATGGCTTGCTCAGTGTCCCATAGATGCTCAGTTCAGGACCTGACCTAGAACCAGTATCACCCAATCACTGGAAACTCCTGGTTTTAACTACTGATTTGTGTCATGACTCTACCAGTGCTGGGTGGGGGAGACTCACTGGAAAAGGAGGAGGAAGCAACCTCTGGTCCAAGTTCCTTTTGGCTTTCTTGCTAATCTCCCAGAAATAACCCCGAACACTGTTGGACCTCGATGCATTTATTCTAAGCTAGCTTGATCTGAAAATATTCTCTTTTTTAAAAAAAAGATTTTATTTATTTGTTTGTTTATTTATTTATTTATTTGAAAGAGAAACAGAGACAAAGAAAGATCCCACGAGCCGTGGGAAGGACAGAGGGAATCTTAAGCAGAATCTCAAGCGGACTCTGTGTTGAGCTCAGAGCCCGACCCCAGGCTGTCTCATGACCCTGAGATCATGACTTGAGGTGAAATCCTGAGTTAGACAATTAACTGGCTGAGCCACCCAAGCACCCCTGAAAATATTCTTGAATCAAGGGCTATCTTATAGTTTTGGCAATACACTTTCAATAGCTGAACAAACAAAATCTCTCAATATTTACCTCTTTACCTTTTTGTGTGCTTCCACATCAATGAGGAACCTGGCAGATTGTGTGATCTCAAATAGCTGTGACCATGAGAAGCTTAAGGATGATGTTTACCTCCATTACACCGGAGGCCTTTGGCAAAGGCTCTGGAGCCTTAGGCTCTGGAACCAAACTATCTAGATCTGAGGTCTGGCTCAGCAATTTCCATCATGTGCAATCCTGAGTAAGCTTCTTAATCTCTCTGTATCTTTATGTACTCCTCTATAAAATATAGAGACTAGCGATGCTTTACTTCATAGGGGAGGATCAATAAAACAGTATGTTCATTAGTTAGAGTGGGCTTAGTAGGGGCGCCAGAGTGTCTCTGTTGTTTAAGTGTCTGACTCTTGATTTTGGTTCAGGGCATTTCTCAGGGCTGTGGGATCAAGCCCCATGTTGGACTCTGCACTGGGCACAGAGTCTGCTTGAGGTTCTCTCCCTCTCCCTCTCCTTCTGCCCCTCCCTCGGCCCTCTCTCTCTCTCAAAAAAGTATATAAATAAATAAAATCTTTATAAAAACAGTATTTAGTGTATTGTTAATTACTCAGTGTTAGTCATTATTATTCAAAAACTACAGTCCTAGCAACTGCAGACCATTTTTGAATTTCTGTTGTTTACGTTCTCTTTTTTTTTATTTTTAAATTTTTATTTATTTTTTGAATTTCTTTTCAGTGTTCCAGAATTCATTGCTTATACACCACACCCAGTGCTCCATGCAATATGTGCCCTCCACAGTACCCACCACCAGGTTCATCCAACCTCCCACGCCCCTCCCCTCCAAAATCCTCAGTTAGTTCCTCAGAGTCCACAGTCTCTCATGGTTCATATCCCCCTCTGATTTCCCCCAACTCCCTTCTCCTGTTTTCTAACAGAATGTCCCTAAGCAGATTTAAAAGTCTCCCCTGGTAAATAGCAAATCCTTCCTCATGAAGTATGAGGAACCCCTACTGCAGAATTTGTTGTAGAGAAATATGTATTCTCATGGAAATAATTGGATTGAGGAAACTGACTTTAGAAGGTTTGAGACCATGAAAACACCATCAAAAGTAAGGACACTTATAAGTATATAGAGATATTTGGCTTTATAGTTGCTCTAAATCCATAATAGGGACCTCAGGTGAAGTGACGCTATTACCTACTCACGTATCTTTCCTTTAAAATAATTAAAATTGTCAAGCCCGGTGATGGGTATTAAGGAGGGCATGTTTTACATGGAGCACTGGGTGTTATACACAAACAATGAATCAGGGAACACTACATCAAAAACTAATGAGGTACTGTATGGTGACTAACATGACATAATAAAAAATTATAAAAAACAATTATCAATGTTTCCATTAGATCAGTCCACAGACCTAGATGTCAGGTTTTACATTCCCCTCCCTCCCAATCACTCACCAAATTCTGTCAATCCTGCATTTGAACTATCTCAAATCAACCTGCCTCTTTCCATGACAAGAGCTATTATATTGCTCAGGGCCCATCACCTCTGTGCATATCCCTCCAACAGACACCCACCTCCCAGCCATGTTTCTCCAGTCCTGACTTTCCAAGTGGCTTCTATCATCTTGGGGATGAATTTTGAAAGTTCTTATTAAGAACTTAAGGACTGGTAACTGCCTTCTCACTTTGCACCCTCTTTCATCCTCCCATCCAAGCTCCAGTCATACCTGATTTGCTCAGGTAGGTCTTCCAAAAGTGCTCTACTCAGATGCTATCCCTCTGCCTGGAGCATGGTCCTCACCAACTCCAACATCTCTCCTCTCCTTCAATTTCCTGGCTTTCTTGAACCTCACAGTCTAGGGCAGTGTCTAACAGAGTGGGTATTCAACTAGCATTTGTGATAAATAAAGGAAGGGCGAGTGAATGGGTTGTTGTACCTGTTCAATAAAGGATTCAGGCAGTTGATTCTATTTGCCTTTTTCTGAACAGAATCAGTACTTCTCTTTACAGAAACTCTTTACAGTTTCCCTACAATAGGTTAATTGAAGTCTGTTACAGGGAATACCCATTTCCTTGTGTTTGGTTCTCCATCCATATACCAATGTGTTACTGACTTTAGGATTTGGAAGATGTTGATTGTTTCCTCCATCAGGCTTCTTTATTCATTTTCCGGCTTCCTCTCTTTTGACAACAGGTTATCTTCCCTCATTGTGGCAGTTTCCACATGTGCTCATCAATACCATAGTCTCTATTTTTTTTTTTTCTTGAGACCATGGCTAGAAACGATTGTCCAATCTCAGTTATAGTTAAGTATACTTGTGGGCCTGAATTATGGCTAGTGGAATTTTAGTGACGTGATGGCACCCTTTCCAGGGCTGGCCCTTCCTCACTTACTCTATTTATGAGCTGATTAGAGAAAACTCTGAGATCTTAGAGGAAGACAGAATAACAATATGGAAAAAGCCTGCATCTTAAAGAGAGAGAGGGAAACCACGAAACGGACTCTTAACTATAGAGAACACAGTGATGGTTATCGGGGGGGATGGGGTTGGGGAGGATGTGTGAAGTAGCCGATGGGGAGGAAGGAGTACACATGATGGGATGAGCATCTGTGATACATGGACATGTTGAATCACTACATTGTACACCTGAAACTAATATTACACTGTATGTTAACTCACTGGAATTTAAATAAAAACTTCCTTCATCCTGACAGGACTGTGTGGGGCAGAGTTTCTGCTCCCTCATATGGCACTGTGATGTGGGCAAGAAGTAAAGTTTTACTCCACTTGTATGTTAAGTCACTGAAATTTTGAGGTGGCCTGCCCCAGTACACTTGTCTTTGTAATGTCTCCATGAGAAGGTCTCTCCTTATACCACTCTACCATCTGGTTTCCCCCCTTTTCTCCTTTCTACCTTCTTTTCTACACATTTACAGAAGACTGGCAATTTGCATATAAAAAATCCCAAAATGTCCAAGTTCCTAAAGGTGTGAGTAATAAGAGTGTCTATTTGGGATAGGAATATTTGGTAGAATAAGCCACTAGAAACAAAAAGTGAATGTCCACACGTATCTATGGAAGTAAGAAAGAGCACCCAGGAATGTTATGTTAGTAATTATGTCTCCTACATAGGGACTTTCTAGGAGAGTCCAAATATCATGAAATAAAATTCTTTCTTAAGTAGACATTTCAATTATGCAAACATTATAGACTATCCTTAGAAAAAATTTTTAATGGCTTGAGAAATTACTTATGGGGACGCCTGGGTGGCTCAGAGGGTTAAGCCTCTGCCTTCGGCTTGGGTCATGATCTCGGGGTCCTGGGATCGAGTCCCACATCGGGTTCTCTGCTCAGCAGGGAGCCTGCTTCCCCCTCTCTTTCTCTGCCTGCCTCTCTGCCTACTTGTGATCTCTCTCTGTCAAATAAATAAATAAAATCTTTAAAAAAAAAAGAAATTACTTATGTGATGCACAGTGTGGGACACAAAATTGTGTGATCTCAGCTATCCACACTACCATCTCAAGTATGAAAGAAAATATGCTTCTAGTGGCAGAAAACAGAGCAACATATGTAAAAAGGAGGATGAATTAACATATTGTAACTAATGTAAATTTGTGAACAAATTAATCATAGAAAATAACAAGTGTGTCAAAATTCTTTGATAGAGGGGCACCTGGGTGGCTCAGTGGGTTAAAGCCTCTGCCTTGGGCTCGGGTCATGATCCCAGGGTCCTGGGATAGAGCCCCACATCAGGCTCTCTGATCAGCAGGGAGCCTGCTTCCTCTCTCTCTCTCTCTCTCTCTGTCTGCCTCTCTGCCTACTTGTGATCTCTGTCTGTCAAATAAATAAATAAAATCTTTAAAAAAATTCTTTGATAGATTGTGTAAACTATTTTTGGTTCAAAAAGTGGAATCACTAAAACTGTAAGATCTTATATAACAAGCACATACATCTGTGATATTTACAGTTTTATCTAAATGAATGAAGTATGTTTATAAAAAACATGGGGTGCCTGGGTGGCTCAGTGGGTTAAAGCCTCTGCCTTCAGCTCAGGTCATGATCCTGGGGTCCTGGGATCGAGCCCCACATCAGGCTCTCTGCTCAGCTGGGAGCCTGCTTCCCTTCCTCTCCCTCTGCCTGCCTCTCTGCTTACTTGTGATCTCTGTCTGTCAAATAAATAAAAAATCTTTAAAAAAATAAAAAACATAAACTGGACAAGTGTAGGGAATGACTCACTGAAGAATCATGGTGTCATTAAAAGAACCTGGTCTTTGACTTCAGTTGAGACATTGCTCTTGGCTAGTTTTGTGATTTGGTGGAAAACATTCATTCTCCCAACATCATCTTCCTGATTTGTGTGAAATAACTCTTGCCATTCTCACTTCATGAATGATTAAAATTTTTTTACCTTGTTCCGCAGCATTCCAGGAAGTAGGTAAAATGTTGAAAGCTTACTTAGCTTCTCCTCTCTCTCAGTGTCCCAAATGTTAATGTAAACCAGACTCTTTTAGGTAGCTTTGTATGAAGTCATATTCCCAAGCATTCTGGGAGACCTTGATTCCATTGATTTGGAGAAATTCCTATAATTTGAACAAGCAAGCCCAGATAATCTTGATGTAGATGGTTGAGGAGAACAGTTAGAGAAGACATTTTACTTTCATTCCTCTTCAAAATGAATTCCGGCCCCTCTCATGCTTTTTGTCCATTAAGTGCTTATTCTTCTGTGTTTACTATACCCCCTCTCTCATTTGTCCTCTTCCCTGTAAACAATAGGAAGGGCAAGGTGTATGAACTTAGTTCTTATACAAACAACAACTGCCCAAGGATGTTCTCAGGTTTTCTAGGTCATAAATGGTGGAAGGTAGTAAACCAGGCATTTTGCAGTGAAGCCAAATTTTCCACATCTTTTGTTTGTCTTAATGATACCATTTAAATAATGTGGCCGCTAAGCCATTTTGCTGTCTCTACAGTTGCCTTATTTTTATTGCTTTGAAATAGCCAATAAACTGTAAGTGACTGCATATAAATAAAAAACTTCAGTGGGAAACTTCTTGTAATTGTAGAAGTTATTCATACAGAACATATCCCTGGCTTCCTCTGGTCTACAACTCCTCTGACTTAATGTCAAAGGACAGAACCTCCAGTTTGCTCTATAGGAACCCACAACTTCTTGCAGTTTTATGCTAAACACGGACAACCTGAGTCAGTTCAAGTTTAGTGTGGATGAGACTGTAAGGTGATAGCTCCAGAAGCGTCTTCACTGTCACACTGAGCAATGACAGAAGCTGGTGTATATCCACATCTACAAAGAAATTTCAGATATGCAGAATTGTTTTGGGCAGCCAAAGTTTTTTTTTCTCTGCTTTTCAGTTAATCAGAATCATGGTTCTAGATAATTTGTTTTTGTTAATTCACTTTCCCACCCTTGGAATCCCTGGGAGAAGTACCCACAAACTTCACTGTTGAGAACCAAGTCCTCAAAATGTATGTCTCTGGAGCCCAGAAAGTACTTTAAGAATCTATCTTCTACTAGTGTGTGTCATTTTAAACTGGTAAGCAGTCGAAATCCTTTCATTGAACTATAAATAACTGATACACATATACCTGTCCCTATACCCTCTGGACACCCATGGAAACTGTGATAAAGATAAGAATCAGCATTCTCCTGGCCTCTAGTCCATCTTCTAAAGTGTTATTTGTCCATTTGCACAGAAAACCTTCCTTTGAATCCTGTGCCAGATGACTAAGATGAAGTCTGACTCTTTCCTGTTGCTTTCTGCCAAATTTTTCTCCATGAACAGATGCATTTGGCACCTGTGTCACAGAAACTCCTGCCACATAATGGTGGTGTCTGTCACACCCAAAACTCCCAGTCCCTTACTGGCTCCGATTCTATTGACTTGAAGTTAAAGCCAATAGCCATGGGTCCAGAACTAACCTGCCTCTGAAGTCCTAACCTCTAATAACCTAATTTATGACTCCAAAATCTTATAGTTTGAATACATTTCCCTTGTCTATCACCATTGCTATTCTTTGACCTTATAAAGTCTTTCATCCCTTGTTCTTTCCATACTGTGCCACTTGATTGGTCTCCATCCTCCTTTATTTCTGTCCTTCTTTCTTCTAGATCCCACAAGTTAAATTTAGTTTAAAGTCTCTCATTTACAGGAAGCTTGGGTGGCTCAGTCAGTTAAGCATCTGCCTTCAAATCAGGTCATGATCGAGCCCAGAGTCTAGGGATTGAGCCCCACATCTGGGTCCCTCGGCAGCAGGGAGTCTGCTTCTCTCTCTGTTTCTACTCCTCTCCACCCCCACTTGTGCTCTCTCACTGTCTCAAATAAATAAACAAAATATTTATAAAATAAAGTCTTTAATTTCCCTGTTCTCAAATAGTTTGGCCCTTACCTTTTTTTGCTACACTAACCTGTTTTATTTAAATTTGTTTTCTCTACTTCTACTCTCTGGTGTTAGTTCATGTATGTGGATGAATATTACTCCCAAATGTTGGCTTTCCTTCTGCACCTGGCCCTATGAAATCCCTATGATCTCCCTGGAGATCCCTATATGTATACCTGGTCTGTGTTTTTTACCCCTAATATCAGATGGTATTCAAACCCTAACCATTTCCCATTAAAACTTATTCTTTTTTCTCTACACCCTCCTGACACACTCTCTCACCCTACTCACTTCCAAAGGGACTTGTCCTTTTATTTCTTCCAGAAAATAGATATTCAAAGATAATCTGTCAACTTTCTGTTCTTTTGTCTAACCCCAGGCACTTACACACATATGCACGTACATATACCTTAATTAAAATCTTTCTCTCCCACCTCAGTAGAAGAGGTATTCTGCCCATCCAAAGCTATCTCAACACCTACATTTGGAGATAAGGTTAAAGATTAGATGAATAGATGAACATAAAGGATTTGGAACAGTGCCTGGTCAGTGGACTTAGCTATTTATCTTCCCCCTTTCCACTTTCTGTTATGTCTGTGGACTTGTCGATTATTCTCCATCATACCTGGCTTTCTGTAGTTAGCATAAATATACTTACCTCTCTCATCTGATAAGAAATGCCTTCATTTGAGCTCCTATGTTCTTGTTACTTTCTCCATACTCTTATATTCTTCTTCCTTTCCTGGCCAAGGTATTTAAAGACATATCTTCACTTCCTCACAGTCCATTTTAGTCTCTACTCCCCCTTACCTACCTTCTCCATCATTCCCTGGCATGTCTCTTGCCAAATCAGTAATCAATTCCCCACTCCAAATTGCACAGGCATTTTTATTACTCCTCTCTCTTAGCTTCTCAGCATCATTAGACTCTTCTGGTTATTCCCTCCTTTAAAAATTTCATGCTGTTTTGACTTCAGAGATGTGTCTCCTCTCACTTTTAACACTCTTCTTGGTCTGCTACTCCCTAGTCTCCTCTGTTGACCTCACTTCCTTAATCTTGTTAAACATCTATGTTTGTCTACATATTTTTATGGATGTCTATATATTTTATGGATGATCATAACAGAGTGTCTATTGGATTAGGTTAAACCAGAAGATTCTACCACATGGAGGCTGCAGAGTGAATTGGAGATAGATGTGTCCAGCTGGCGGGAGCTGAGCAAGGGTCCTGGTCCTGGTCCAGAGGGCAGTTGACTGTAACATGGCAAAGAAATGGGAGAGCATGTGCTGTGGATTGGTCTCCATCCTCCTGGATGATGTCAGGTGGCATCAGGGAACAAAAGTTATGCTCAACCTTTCTCCCATCCCTTCTTAATGCATCTCCCTACATCTTGCATATCTGACAGAGAGTGCTCAAACAACTCATCATTAAACATTTTCTTCTTTATTTGAAAGCTTCCAGTAGCAGCCACATTTTCTTAGAGTGTTGACTAAGTTTGGACCCAGAGTGAAGAAATTTGTTGCTTAGTCTTCAAGGAAAAGTTTCCCAAGGGCCCTATCTCTACGCTTCACTGATTCCATTCATTCCTTGAACAAAATGTTCATTGATGGCTACGCCATGCCAAGGGCTGTGCTTGATGCTTGAACTCAAACTAGAGTAAGACATGTCTACTTTTTAAGGATATTACACTCTTCTGGGGAAATATGCTACAAGAGGCCTGAAGAATGAGCAGAATAATCTGCCATTTGGCTTGTCTATCCATGATCTTACAAAGTGCCACAAACTTCTTCTAGAGCTGTGGTTTGTCTCAAGATGACTTTTTTATGTTAACAGATTTATGTGGGCAAGTTATATATAGTGCCATATGTGAAGCTGTAGTTTTCTTTGGTAACGTTGCTGTCCTCTAGAATGGTCTTGATTTGACTTGCAGGTCTTTACAATATCCCTCAGAATCACATGTGTACACCATCTAACAGAAGACTAAGTACTTCATATACATATACAGTTCATGGTGTCACCCTGAGGACAATGCAGAAAGTAGGCATTATTATCTCCACTTTATGGATGAAGAAAGTAAATCTCAGAGAGTTTCAAGTAAGGTAATGTACCTAAAATGACCCAGTTATCAAGCTGAGGAGCCCAGGATTGAGTCCTGATCTGTTTTGCTCCAAATATCATGTTCTTAACCACTATGCTTCCTTTTGGTTTGATTCTGGCTACATATACCACACATATACAATAGGTCTTAGATTTTCCAGGATTTGTTATGACTAGAAATAAATTAATGGTGGGGCACCTGGAAGGCTCAGTTGGTTAGTGTCTGACTCTTGATTTCAGCTCAGGTCATGATCTCAGGGTCATGACATTCAGCCCCTGCATGGGGCTTTGTGCTCAGCACTGAGTCTGCTTATTTCTCTCCCTACCCTGCTTGCACTCTCTCTCCCTTTCAAATTAAAACAAAAAAAGATACATAGATAAAATCTTAAAAATAAATAAATTGATGGCACTACTCTAAGCCTTCAAAATTGCTTTGAATTTTTTATATTTGTTGGTTTTTAGAAAACGTGGTTCATCTTATCAATGTCTTTATGTATCATATATACCTTTATCAAGTATATGTAATATAAATATATATTATATAATTATATTTATAGTCAGATGTTCTTGTGAATAAGACTGGAAAAAAGTTCATATGTGTATCTTGCTTAATTATTACTTTGTTTTAGAAAGAATTTGGTGGATATGCACATACATACATATACTTAGGTAACCATTTACCTGTCCATCTTTATATTACTCATTTGGGATTATACTAGGTATTTTCCTGTGTTTATAACATGGACATTTTTCTCTGTCATTAAATACACTTTGAAGACATCATTTTTGTGGTTGCCTGGTAATCCATAGTTTGGATATGCCATCATTAATTTAAGCATTCCTCTATAATGGACTTTGGATCATTTATATTTTTTTTAAGTTTTTTTATTTAAGTAATCTCTCCACCCAATGTGGGCCTCAAACTCTCAACCTGGAGGTCAAGAGTCACATGCTTTTCTGACTGAGCCAGCCTCATGTCCTAGTTTTAAATCATTTCTAAATTTACCATATCGTAATACTGCAATGAATTTTTTTGTATTTACATCTCTATAGATATCTATTATTGCTTTCTTGGGTTGAGTTTCTAAAAGTGAAATTATTGAATGAAAGGGTTTGCTCTATTTTTAAGGTTTCTAGGATATAATTCCAGTTTCTATATTTAGCCAACTTATACTTGGGCAGTATCATCCCTGATCAATAATTATTTCCTTCCTATGATTTTGTTCCTCAGAAAAAAGCAACTACATGTAATATGGTCTTTAGAATCTTTTCCAGAAGGTTGCATTCTTTCATGATGTCTGAAAATACTAATCTTATGGCAACATTAGAGCAAGTGTTTCAGTGCCCAAGGACTTTAGGTTCCCCTGGGACAGTTTTTCTGAAAGATTCATTGTTCTTCATTTGCAGCTGGACAGCTAGTGACATTTGCTTCTGAGAGTCTTGGCCTAATTTGGATCAAATGGGCATGAAGAGGTTCATTTCACAAGCTGTGTTATGGTACTTTCTTTGGAATTGTATAAAGACCACCCAGGAGCCCCGAGGTCTAGCAGCAGCCCTGAGCTTTAGTTTCTCATTTGCAGAATGAAAGGTTTGGGCTTGATAATTTCTAAAGCCCTTTATTTCTGGCAATATATGATGTCCTAGGTGATTTCTCCTTCCTCCTTTTCCTGGACACCTATCTCATCCTTCAAGATATTCCTATTTGCATGTTTGTTTCCTTAGGTCATCTTCCTGAGAGAAGAGGACTGAAGCACTATGCCAGATGTTTGTGCTTCATGAATCCCAAAAGCTGCAGATTCTGTATGAATCCCTGGAAAAGAGCATCCCCGAGTCCTTGAAGGTGAGAGAGTTGGGAGAAACCTGGGAGAGAGGAGTAAAGTGTGGGAGTTTAGAGTCAGGGTTCAGAACCTGCCCAGGCAGATGAAAATACAAATCTGAAGTCAGATTCCCTCTGCAGGGATGGTCTTAATACCCGTATCAGGCATCAGGCACCTCTTTTCTCCTTGCTTCTTCCTCTTCCTCATCCCCCTCTCCCCTTCCTCTTCCTCTTCTTCATCCTTGTCTCTCTCCCCCTCTTCTTCTTCTTCTCCCTTCTTTTCCTCCTCCTTCTTCCTCCCCTCCTCCTCCTTCTTCTCCTTCTTCTTCTCCTCCTCCTTCCTCCTCCTCCTCTGCCGCCTCCTCCTCCTCTTCTTCTTTGGCCTCTTAAACCTTGTTCAAATGCATTCTACTGCTATCTCTAGTAGATTTCCTTATCTGCTCCAGGCTATTGCAATACCTGCTTTTCTGCAGTATTACTAACTCACCTACAGATGGTGATCAGAGTCATCTATCTGACACAAATATGATCATACCACTCCCTTGATTTAAACTTTCAGTTCAAGGCATAAAGTCCATACCCCTTAATTGTGAGGCTGATCACAAAATGCCCCAGCCTCTCCACTTCATCTTGCAACACATCCCTGCTACACACCACAAGCTACAATCACTAAGCCTCTCAGAGCTCAGCAGGTATGATAAAATCTGCCACACCTTCAGGTACTCAAGCATGCTTTTTCTCTCACCGGAAATTATTTGCCTTCCTTCTTTGTTTTGCCAGGAAAGACTTAACTTGTCTCTGAAGACCAGATTCAAATATTACTTCTTCTGTAAGTCTCCCTACACTCCCTGAGAGGTAGTGCTTTTCTTCCTTGAGACCCCACACAACCATGTGCATGCATCTATTAGAGCATGTGTCCTGTTAAGATCAGACTGTGTACCTCTCCATCCTGCTAGACTTGAATGCAGTGGCCATGTCATACTTATCTTGGAATTCTCCATACTTGACCCAAATCTGACACACAATAGATGCCCAAAAAATGGCATAGTATGAAGTAGAAAAAAAAGGAATGAATTTTCAAAAAAATGAATGAATGAATGTCAGGGGAGCCAGTTCCTCTTGAATCAGCTATTTCCTTAGATTTTGTGGACCTTCCTGTTTTTTTTTCCCCCCAGCATACCCTCCAATGGGTAGTTTGGTGAGCCATCCCGAAATCACTAGCTCAATCTCCTTAAGTACTCCTAACTCTTGGTTTATTTCCCAAACTACTTCTAAGACCCTAACTCAAAGGAAAATGTCATTTTCACCTGTTCATCTGTTGCTTTTTTAGGCATATGGTGCCATTTTCAACATTAAAAATAAAACCCCATTCAACATGGAGGTGCTGGTGGATGCCTGGCCAGATTATCAGATGGTAATTGCTTGGCCTCAGAAAGAGGTAAGAGCACCAGCTACTGAATACCAAGCCAATCACGATCAGGATGGTCTCCGTGTGGAAATGAGGGAACTGAATCTGAGGGCTGTGAAGAAGAACCTTGGAACCCCTGGTCCATATAGATTTTGGAAGGACTGCTTGGAGAGAAGGGGATGATAGTGAAATAAGCCATGGGTATAAACCAAATAGCCAATAATCCAGGGCTTGTAAATAACATCAGGATCCCATCTGGTCAATTTTTTTCCATTGAGATTCTTGTAACAGTCATATATCTCAAGATATATGTTTGTGGCTGGAGAGGGTTAGGAAATGTTTTGCTTTCCCTGGGACTAAAGCAATATAATACAATAATATCTGAATCAATGTTGGGTTTCAGATCTAAATCTGCCAAGTGACTAGTTGTGTGATGTTAGAAGACTGTGGCTTTCTTAGCTATAAAAACAAAGTTGATAAAAATTACTGTGTCAGAGCATTGTTAAACATGAGATAAATCATGTACAGTTGACCCTTGAACGGCACAGATGTTTGGGACACCAACTCCCGCACAGTCAAAAATCTGTATAGAACTCCTGAGCCTTCAAAAACTCAACAACTAGTAGCCTACTGTTGACCAGAGCCTTCCCAATAACATAAGCAGTCTATTAACACATATTTTATATGCTCTTGTACTGTATACCATATTCTTAAAATAAAGTAAGCTAGAGAAAATAAAATGTTATTCGAATCCTAAGAGAAAATACATTTACAGCATTATATTGTATTTATTTTAAAAAATTTGCTTGAAAGTAAATCTGCACAGTTCAAACTAATGTTGTTCAAGAGCCAACTGTGTGGGGTTCCTGGGTGGCTCAGTCGTTGGGTGTCTGCCTTCAGCTCAGGTCATGATTTCAGGGTCCTGGGATTGAGTCCCATGTGGGGAATCCCCGCTCAGTGGGGAGTCTGCTTCTCACTCTACCCCTCCCGTGCACATGCAAACACATAATCTCTCTCTCTCTCAGATAAACAAATAAAATCTAAAAAAAGAAAAAGAAAAAAGAGGCAACTGTGTATTTAAAGAAAATATCTTTCCCATCTTACAGATTTGGGGGGTATAAGTAGCGAATACCTTCTACCCCAGAGTAGGAATATTTTAACCCCTCTTCCCAAACTTCTCCATTTACATAGTTATCAGGAAAATTAGAGCACAACTCATCTGTAACAACCTCTAAGGGAGTGTAAGCTGCAGAAAGTAAGCAGGAATGAGGGGCATGGGAGACTGGGCCCTTCACTCCAGGTGCTGCTGTGAGCTCCAGCGGGGCTGTTCTTCCTGAAAGTCCTCTCTATTCACATGCACATCAAGAGCCAATCACCAAGCTAGCACCAGAGTGCTGAGTCGAATTGGCCTGGGCATGGCCTCTTCACAGACCTCAAGTCTTGATACCCACTCTGTTCCCTATATTTCTCTCTACAGGGTGGGCACTCTCTCTTTAAAACCCTTAACACACCCTATTTCTGGTGCAACTTCCATCTCAGACAATGGAGCTACTTCCCACCTTACCAAGAGCTGCCTCAAGACACCACCTTCCATCTGTCCCTAGTGATTATTGTTCAAGGGATTCCAAGGCCATTTTCTGTCTGCACCTTGGGGAAAAACACAGGATATTTTTTTCAAAAAATATTTGTTTATTTATTTATTTGTCAGAGAGAAAGAGAGCACAAGCAGGAGGAGAAGCAAGCAAAGGAAAGAGCAAGGTCCCCTCTGAGCAAGGAGCCTGATGTGGGACTCAGTCCCAGGACCCCGGGATTGTGACCTAAGCCAAAGGCAGACACTTAACCCACTGAACCACACTTAACCGACTGAGCCACTTAGACATCCCCCAAACAGAGGGTATTAAACAATTGAGCCTCTTGTGCTCCAGACATATGCAAGAACAATTTGTAAATCATACTGTCATATAAATATGATTAATATTTGTTGCATCAGGAGATGAAAGATGACCTGGATCATTATATCAACACTTACCACATCTTCACCAAAGCTCCTGACAAGTTAGAGGAAGTCCTGGCATGCCCCCAGGTTATCAGTTGGGAACAAACTTTCCAGATCCAAGGTAACTGATCCAAGTCAAAAGGCAAAGACCCTTGGTTCTTTTACATTAGATGTGGAAGGGGAGAGGCACTGCCTGTTTTTCTCCTCTCTCCAGGTTGCCAAGTGAGTGTGGGGGTGGCAATAAGAAAGATTTCAGCTGCAAAATCAGTGCAGGCAGATCACTTGAAGACCACACTCATTATGACCAAAATACCAGTGGAATATATACCATTTTATTTTTCCTTCCTTTTCCCTATGTTCATCTGTTTTCTTTTTTAAATTCCACATATGAATGAAATCATATGATAATTATCTTTCTTTGACTTTTTTTTCTTTATCTTTTTAAAAAATTTTTTATTTTTTTATAACCATATTCTCTGACTTCTTTTGTTTAGCATAATACTCTCTAGTTCCATCCACATCCTTGCAAATGGCAAGATTTCATTCTTTTTGATGGTGGTCTAGGTGTAAATATTCTTAAAAATTGGCGTGTGTGCTTTTAGTACTCTGCACATATGAATTGGTTTTGTTTTCTTGTCCTTTTTTTGTTGTTGTTGTTTTTTGTTTTAAAATTTTTTAAATTTATTTAAGCTTTATTTAAACATATAATGTAACCCCACCCCCCTCTCCCAACCCCTCTTCCTCCCACCCCCCTCAGTTTGTTTTATGACATTAAGAGTCTCTTTTGGTTTGTCTCCCTCCCGATCCCATCTTCTTTCATTTTTACTTTTCCTACCACCTTAACTCCCACCCCCATTGCATCTCCACTCCCTCATATCAGGGAGATCATGTGATAGTTGTCTTTCTCCAGTTGACTTATTTCGCTAAGCATAATACCCTCTAGTTCCATCCATGTTGTCGCAAATGGTAAGATTTCATTTCTTTTGATGGCTACATAGTATTCCATCGTATATATATACCACCTCTTCTTTATCCATTCATCTGTTGATGGACATCTAGGTTCTTTCCATGACTTGGCTATTGTGGACATTGCTGCTATAAACATTCGGGTGCACGTGCCCCTTTGGATCACTACGTTTGTATCTTTAGGGTAAATACCAGTAGTGCAATTGCTGGGTCATAAGGTAGCTCTATTTTCAATTTTTTGAGGAACCTCCATGCTGTTTTCCAGAGTGGTTGCACCAGCTTGCATTCCCACCAACAGTGTAGGAGGGTTCCCCTTTCTCCACATCCTCGCCAGCATCTGTCATTTCCTGACTTGTTCATTTTAGCCATTCTGACTGGTGTGAGGTGGTATCTCATTGTGGTTTTGATTTGTATTTCCCTGATGCCCAGTGATGTGGAGCACGTTTTCATGTGTCTGTTGGCCATCTGGATGTCTTCTTTGCAGAAATGTCTGTTCATGTCCTCTGCCCATTTCTTGATTGGATTATTTGTTCTTTGGGTGTTGAGTTTGCTAAGCTCTTTGTAGATTTTGGATACTAGTCCTTTATCTTATATGTCGTTTGCAAATATCTTTTCCCACTGTCAGTTGTCTTTTGGTTTTGTTGACTGTTTCCTTTGCTGTGCAAAAGCTTTTGATCTTGATGAAGTCCCAATAGTTCATTTTTTCCCTTGCTTCCCTTGCCTTTGGCATTGTTCCTAGGAAGAAGTTGCTGCGGCTGAGGTCGAAGAGGTTGCTGCCTGTGTTCTCCTCAAGGATTTTGATGGATTCCTTTCTCACGTTGAGGTCCTTCATCCATTTTGAGTCTATTTTCGTGTGTGGTGTAAGGAAATGGTCCAATTTCATTTTTCTGCATATGGCTGTCCAATTTTTCCAACACCATTTGTTGAAGAGGCTGTCTTTTTTCCATTGGATATTCTTTCCTGCTTTGTCGAAGATTAGTTGACCATAGAGTTGAGGGTCTATTTCTGGGCTCTCTATTCTGTTCCATTGATCTATGTGTCTGTTTTTGTGCCAGTACCATACTGTCTTAATGATGACAGCTTTGTAGTAGAGCTTGAAGTCTGGAATTGTGATGCCACCAACTTTGGTTTTCTTTTTCAATATTCCTTTGGCTATTCGAGGTCTTTTCTGGTTCCATATAAATTTTAGGATTATTTGTTCCATTTCTTTGAAAAAATTGGATGGGATTTTGATAGGCATTGCATTAAATGTGTAGATAGCTTTAGGTAGCATAGACATTTTCACAATATTTATTCTTCCAATCCATGAGCAAGGAACATTTTTCCATTTCTTTGTGTCTTCCTCAATTTCTTTCATGAGTACTTTATAGTTCTCTGAGTATAGATTCTTTGCCTCTTTGGTTAGGTTTATTCCTAGGTATCTTATGGTTTGGGGTGTAATTGTAAATGGGATTGGCTCCTTAATTTCTCTTTCTTCTGTCTTGTTGTTGGTGTAAAGAAATGCAACTGATTTCTGTGCATTGATTTTATATCCTGACACTTTACTTAATTCCTGTACAAGCTCTAGCAGTTTTGGAGTGGAGCCTTTTGGGTTTTCCACATATAGTATCATATCATCTGCAAAGAGCGATAGTTTGACTTCTTCTTTGCCGATTTGGATGCCTTTAATTTCTTTTTGTTGTCTGATTGCTGAGGCTAGGACTTCTAGTACTATGTTGAATAGCAGTGGTGATAGCGGACATCCCTGCCGTGTTCCTGACCTTAACGGAAAAGCTCTCAGTTTTTCTCCATTGAGAATGATACTTGCCGTGGGTTTTTCATAGATGACTTTGATAATATTGAGGTATGTGCCTTCTATCCCTACACTTTGAAGAGTTTTGATTAGGAAGGGATGTTGCACTTTGTCAAATGCTTTTTCAGCATCTATTGAGAGTATCATATGGTTCTTGTTCTTTCTTTTGTTGATGTACTGTATCACATTGATTGATTTGCGGATGTTGAACCAACCCTGCTGCCCTGGAATAAATCCCACTTGGTCGTGGTGAATAATCCTTTTAATGTACTGTTGGATCCTATTGGCTAGTATTTTGGTGAGAATTTTCGCATCTGTGTTCATCAAGGATATTGGTCTGTAATTCTCTTTTTTGATGGGATCCTTGTCTGGTTTGGGGATCAAGGTGATGCTGGCCTCATAAAATGAGTTTGGAAGTTTTCCTTCCATTTCTATTCTTTGGAACAGTTTCAGGAGAATAGGAATTAATTCCTCTTTAAATGTTTGGTAGAATTCCCCTGGGAAGCCATCTGGCCCTGGGCTTTTGTTTGTTTGGAGATTTTTGATGACTGTTTCAATCTCCTTACTGGTTATGGGCCTATTCAGGTTTTCTATTTCTTCCTGGTTCAGTTTTGGCAGTTTATATGTCTCTAGGAAAGCATCCATTTCTTCCAGATTGTCGAATTTGTTGGCATAGAGTTGTTCATAATATGTTCTTATGATTGTTTGTATTTCTTTGGTGTTGGTTGTGATCTCTCCTCTTTCGTTCATGATTTTATTTATTTGGGTCCTTTCTCTTTTCTTTTGGATAAGTCTGGCCAGGGGTTTATCAATCTTATTAATTCTTTCAAAGAACCAGCTCCTAGTTTCATTGATTTGTTCTATTGTTTTTTTTTTTTGGTTTCTATTTCATTGATTTCTGCTTTGATCTTTATTATTTCTCTTTTCCTGCTGGGTTTAGGCTTTCTTTGTTGTTCTCTCTCGAGTTCCTTAAGGTGTAGGGTTAGGTTGTGTATTTGAGACCTTTCCTGTTTCTTGAGATAGGCTTGTATCACTATATATTTTCCTCTCAGGGCTGCCTTTGTTGTGTCCCACAGATTTTGGATCGTTGTGTTTTCATTATCATTTGTTTCCATGGTTTCTTTCAATTCTTATTTAATTTCCTGGTTGACCCATTCATTTTTTAGAAGGATGCTGTTGAGTCTCCATGTATTTGTGCTCTTTCCACATTTCCTCTTGTGATTGAGTTCTAGCTTCAGAGCATTGTGGTCTGAAAATATGCAGGGAATGATCCCAATCTTTTGATACCTGTTGAGACCTGATTTATGACCCAGGATGTGATCTATTCTGGAGAATGTTCCATGGGCACTAGAGAAGAATGTGTATTCTGTTGCTTTGGGGTAGAATGTTCTGAATATATCTGTGATGTCCATCTGGTCCAGTGTGTCATTTAAGACCTTTATGTCCTTGTTGATCTTTTGCTTGGATGATCTGTCCATTTCAGTGAGGGGTGTGTTAAAGTCTCCAACTATTATTGTATTCTTGTCAATGTGTTTCTTTGATTTTGTTATTAATTGGTTTATATAGTTGGCTGCTCCCATGTTAGGGGCATAGATATTTAAAATTGTTAGATCTTCTTGTTGGACAGACCCTTTGAGTATGATATAGTGTCCTTCCTCATCTCTTATTATAGTCTTTCTTCTGATGTCCATTAGCATGGTAAATTGTTTTCCACCCCCTCACTTTCAATCTGGAGGTGTCTTCAGGTCTAAAATGAGTTTCTTGTAGGCAGCATATTGACGGGTTTTGTTTTTTTATCCATTCTGAAACCCTGTGTCTTTTGATTGGGGCATTTAGCCCATTTACATTCAGGGTAACTATTGAGAGATATGAATTTAGTGCCATTGTATTGCCTGTATGGTGATTGTTACTGTATAATGTCTCTGTTCCTTTCTGGTAATACTTTTAGGGTCTCTCTTTGCTTAGAGGACCCCTTTCAATATTTCCTGTAGAGCTGGTTTGGTGTTTACAAACTCTTTCAGTTTTTGTTTGTCCTGGAAGCTTTTTATCTCTCCTTCTATTTTCAATGATAACCTAGCTGGATAAAGTATTCTTGGCTGCATGTTTTTCTTGGTTAGTGCTCTGAATATATCATGCCAGTTCTTTCTGGCCTGCCAGGTCTCTGTGGATAAGTCTCCTGCCAATATAATATTTTTACCATTGTATGTTACAGACTTCTTGTCCCGTGCTGCTTTCAGGATTTTCTCTATGTCGCTAAGACTTGTAAATTTTACTATTAGGTGGCGGGGTGTGGGTCGATTCCTATTGATTTTGAGGGGTGTTCTCTGCACCTCCTGGATTTTGATGCTTGTTCCCCTTGCTATATTAGGGAAATTCTCTACAATAATCCTCTCCAGTATACCTTCTGCTCCTATTTCTCTTTCTTCTTCTTCTGGAATCCCAATTATTCTAATGTTGTTTCGTCTTATGGCATCACTTATCTCTCGAATTCTCCCCTCGTGGTCCAGTAGTTGTTTGTCTCTCTTTTGGTCAGCTTCTTTATTCTCTGTCATTTGGTCTTCTATATCACTAATTCTGTCTTCTGCCTCATTTATCCTAGCAGTAAGAGCCTCCATTTTTGATTGCACCTCATTAATAGCTTTTTTTATTTCAACTTGATTAGACTTTAGTTCTTTTATTTCTCCAGAAAGGGTTTTTATTTCTCCTGACAGGGTTTCTCTAATATCTTCCATGTCTTTTTCGAGCCCGGCTAGAACCTTGAGAATCGTCATCCTGAATTCCAGATCTGACATATTACCAATGTCTGTATTGATTAGGTCCCTAGCCTTTGGTCCTGTCTCCTGCTCTTTTTTTTGTGGTGAGTTTTTCCGCCTTGTCATTTTGTCCAGATAAGAATCCGCTGTTCTCCTTGTTAAGTGAACTTGGTCTTGGCTGGATTTCTTTGATCTTCTGGGGGAGGGGCCTGTTGTAGTGATTCTCAGGTGTCTGTGCCCCAGGCGGAGTTGCACCGCCCTTACCAGGGGCCGGGCTAAGTAATCCTCTTAGGTTTGCTTTCAGGAGCTTTTGTTGCCTGAAAGCTTTCTGTAGAGTTCCAGAGGACGGGAATGACAATGGCGGCCTCCGAATCTCCAGTTCAGAGGAGCCGAGAGCTAGGGGCCCCAGTCTTCAGTGCGCCTTCAGAGAAAAGCGTTTAATCCCTCCGGTCTCCCTAGCCCACGTTTGCGCTGGAGACCGCGCGCGCCCGCACACCGCGCGCGTCCACAGACCGCGCGTGCCCGCAGACCGCGCTCAGAGAAAATCGTGCCTAAGCAGTCCCGTCTCACTGGCTTCTGGGAGTGCTCCGAGCTCACCCAGCCTGTGACCAAGCGTCTCTGTCTCTGGCAGAGTCCCACCTGGAGTCTCCGGAGCCCGTAGATCCCTGAGCTCTCCCGGGTCGGAGTCTCCCCGGATCTTGTGGGGACCCCTCGCACAGAGCACCGGCAAGTGCCACAGAGCACCGGCCCGTGCTACAGACCACTAGGAAATCTCGGCTCTGTCTCCGCAGCCGGCTTCCCCGCTCTAATACCTGTGAGCTCTGCAACACTCAGATACCCCCGGTCCTTCTGTGACCCCGTGGGACCTGAGTCCACGTTGTCCCCACGAGGTCTTCACCCCAGTTTAGCCTCTGGAGCGATGTCCCTCCGTGGAGCCAACTTTTAAAAGTCCTGATTTTGTGCTCCGCCGCTTGCCGGGAGCCGGCCCCTCCCCCTGGGGTCTATCTTCCCGTCGCGTTGGATTCACTTCTCCGCTGGTCCTACCTTTCAGAAAGTGGTCGATTTTCTGTTCCTAGAATTGTTTTTCTTCTCTTCGATCTCCTGTTGGATTTGTAGGTGTTCGGAATGGTTTGATAGGCTATCTAGCTGATCTCCTGCTGCCTGATGTCGTCTCAGCCTCCTACTTCTCCGCCATCTTGACTCCTCCCCTCTTGTCCTTTTTTTTTTTTAAACTATATATGCGGCTACTGTACTGCAGCTTCTTTTCACTCAGCAGTGTGTTATGTAAACCTTTCATGTATGCTTATATAGATATGTTTCATTCATTCTGGCAGTTGCATAGATTTCTATAAGAGGGAGTTGTCAGTTATGTATTCCCATTTTAGCACACTTTCAATTTATCTCCAATTCTTCCTAATAACAAAAATTCTGCAAGAAATATCTTCATAAACATATACTTCATATCTGCAAAAATATCATTGCCCAAATTGCATAACTATTGCTGAAAGATGAGTCCTGGAGTTGAAATAGGTAAAAGAATATGTATATTATGGAAGATATTCCCAATTTGGATTTTAAGACTTAGATGAATTCAATATGGGAGAGCATAACATATGAAATAACAAGTGTGTCCCTCAGTAGCAACACAGGTCGATTTGTTATGGTATAATCCACACATTGGAATAATAAGCAGCCATTAACAAGAAGGAAGCAGCTCTATATGAAGTATATGGGAAGAATTCCAAAATGTACGGCTAGGTGAAAAGCAACAACAAGGAAAATTGAGTAACATATATAGTATGCTTTCATAATATGTCAGCATCTAAAATTACAGAGCACTACTGGAAGGTTACATAACTATGTGGCATCACTGACAGTCTTTAGAGAAGGTTATCACTGGATAATCAGGGATCAAATAAAAAATAAAGAATTCTCCATTAATATCTGGGTGACCTTGAAACTGACCAATTCTGGAAAACTCCTCCTCCCTGGAGAGAAGTGAAACTTTTTTGGGCTCTTCCCAACCTCCACATCCATAGAGGATGTAATGCATGGAGCCCAAATAATTGGATTTTTTTCTGCTAATATAAATTATAATGTTTGTTTTTGAACTGGTATTTTTTTCACTGATAAGAAAGGCTTGAAATGGACAGTGTCACTAATAATATTTTCTAGGAGTGCATTTCCTAGAAATTCCTAGGAGAGGATTCTGCAGAGGAAAAGACTCAGTCTCAGATAATTTGTCCAGTGAGAGAATTAGAATTAAATCATAACCATTAGCACTGGGAAATCCAATATTCTTTTTCCTATATTGGTGTTTCTTACATTGCATTTTTGGCACTTCTCTAGAGGCATGTGGTGATGGGTGGGCTTTGGGACACATGAAACCATAAGATCAACATGTCTTTCACCTTCCTGTGACACATATTTTATTGAAATATCTGTTGCAAGGGATATTATCTTATGCACTCAGGTATTTTGTGGGTAGAGTTCAAAATCCGTGTGTTCCATATGTGCATCCTCAAACAAAATTCAGGCAAACAAAATCAAGGACTATTCTGGTCTATCTATATCCTTCCTCTTTTAAGACATATGCTTATTTTCTTCTTCCTTCAGATATATGATTAGACTTTTTGGAGATGTGTTGTACTATATGTATCATAAAGCACATAGAGTTAGCTCCCTCTTAATATTTGGGAACATTTTTGAAGCAGACAAAGAATTATTAGTTTCTTTGCCCTTCTGTTTCTTCTGCTAGGCTGTGGGATCTTCAAGGAAAGGGTTGATGTCTTATTTTCTGCAATCCTGGTGTTTTGTAAATGTTGGCTGAATAAATGTACATTCTTTTGTTGACAGGAAAGGAAGCTTTCAGAACATCTTTTTGGATGCCTCCCATGCGGGGCTTGTGAATGAGCAGTGGAACTTGGGAAAAAATGAAAGGTGCTTGAAATATATTGAACACTGCCTCCAGAATTTTCCAGGATTTGCTATACTGGGTCCAGAGAGGGACCCCGTCTCTTGGATTGTGATGGAACAGTCTTGTGAGATGAGAATGGGTTACACTGTCCCCAAATACTGAGACAAAGGCTACATGAAGAAAATCAGTTTTCAACTTCATAAAGTATTTTATTCAGAAAAAAAAAGCCGCTTTATTTCCATGTGTCAAGAGATGAAGAAAACTTTCAAGTGTAGGACTTAAGGCTGCTCCTTGTGGCTGGCATCAATGGAAATGCACTCCTAGAAAATATTATTAGTGACACTGTCCATTTCAAGCCTTTCTTATCAGTGAAAAAAATACCAGTTCAAAAACAAACACTATAATTTATATTAGCAGAAAAAAATCCAATTATTTGGGCTCTATGCCTTACTTAACCCACTCTTGTATAATATTTTTGTCCTCCTCCATAACAGAGAAAAATGGAAGCTAGAACTTTTGGTGTTATGTTTTGCCTTTATGTTGACAGACCTCTCAGAATTAAAATCATCCAATGTCAATCATTAGTGCCAAGATAAACCTTTCAAAGCAACATTTTCCTCTTTGAAGTCTTCTTTCATGAGAGAATCCCGTTTTGAGAATCCATGAGAATCCATGAGAATCCATGCTTCTGTGCTTGAAAATAAAAAGACTGATTTGAAAAGTGTCTTCTCTGGTATCTTCTCCTTCCTCTGACAAAATTTTTCAAAGAACTTCTCAAAAGCCCACAGACTTTGATCCTGGGTGCCCTCTCAAGAGTTTTGAGATACTTTACTGAATTAAATTATGTGATCTTCAGTGAAAGTTGTTTTTTTTTTTAAGTTTGTTTTTTTTTATACTTCTTTTTTTTTAAAAGATTTTATTTATTCATTTGACAGACAGAGATCACAAGTAGGCAGACAGAGAAGGAAGCAAGCTCCCTGCTGAGCAGAGAGCCCAACATGGGGCTCTATCCCAGGACCCTGGGATCATGACCTGAGCTGAAGGCAGAGGCTTTAACCCACTGAGCCACCCAGGCGCCCAAGTTTGGTTTTTTTATTAACTTTTTTTTAAACATTTACTTATTTGCAAGAGGCAGGGGCAGAGGGAGAGGGAGAGAGAAATTCAAGCAGACTCTGCACTGAGTGTGGAACCCAAAGTGGGGCTCTGTTTCACGACCCTGAGATCATGACCTCCAAGAGTTGGATGCTTAACCAACTGCACCACCCAGGGGCCCCCCAGTAAGTAATTTCTTTACTTACAGTTAAAAACTCTGATTCTAAAAGTCAAATCTTAACAATAGCTTTCTTTTCTTGTTGGTGCTTGTGAAAGGGGAAGGAAGGAAAAGAGGTATTTTTTTTTTAATAGAGGTCCATCTACCTTCCTGTGCTTAGCCAGCTGATTTCACAGTCCAGACAGAGGTGCTGAGTAATGGAAGGACCTTTAAGACCACAGAACACCTGAGCCTTCTGGGAAAAGAGCCTCAGAGGACAAGCTGCCAACCTGTCAATATTTTGGATCCTCTCTGAATATGGGATCCTGAGGGAGGGACTGACTTTCATACCCTGCTGCCAAAAGTTTGTGTCTTTCATCTTCTAGAACAGCCTGCAGCCTTTTGTCTTTACTTGAAGATCTCTGCAGATACCGAACAAGATTGCAAAGACAGCTTTGCAGATAAGAACAAGGGAGAATCATTGCTCTGGGACCCCTCATCTCCTTTTGCTTCCCCCACTGAAGGAGAATGAATCAAAATGCTATTGCTGGATGTGGGTAAGAATTTCTGAACTCATTTGGGTTGAGAATTATGCTGGGCAAAAAAGGTCTTCCATTTTAGAAACCTAATCAGGCACCCACTGTGTATAGGACAATACCCTTTTCTGTGAGAAATTCTTGATAGGACAAAGCCAGGCTCTTATTCTGAACTGATAAAGAAATGCAAGGAGATTTGGGAGGCAGCTGTTGGTAGAGGGGAGACAATCAAACAGCCTCTAGAAGGAATATGCTGGTTTGGGTGACAGAAAACACAATTTACACATATACTATGTAAACATTATCTTACTTCATCCTCTAGTAACATTCTAAGGTAGTCATATTTTTTCCCTTGGATAAATGATGACCAGGGAAATTAAGTGTCCTGCTTCAAGTTGCAAAAGGATGAGGTAGATTCTAGTAAGAGAACAGATGAAATTAAGTGTAAATTTAAAGCCATAAAAATTTAATTTAAAAAAGTCTTAACTGTACCACTCCTATGATATTATTTGGTGTTTCCTTTTATATTTTCATGTTTTAAAAATTTTTATTTAAATTAAATTAATTAACATATAGTATATTATTAGTTTCAGAGGTAGAATTTAGTAGTTTAGTGATCATCAGTTGCAAAAAACATCCAGTACTCATTACATCACGTGCCCTCCTTAATGCCCATTATTCAGTTAATTTATCTCCCCACTAACCTCCCCTCCAGCAATCCTCAGTTTGTTTCCTAAGCTAAGAGTCACTTATGGTTGTCTCCTTCTCTGATCTTGTTTTATTTTTCCCTCCCTTCCCTTCTCATCCTCTGCTTTCTTTTTTAAATTCCACATAGGAGTGAAATCATCTAATGGTCTTTGTCTGATCAACTTATTTCACTTAGCATAATACCATCTAGTTCCATCCATATTGTTACAAATGGTAAGATTTTATTCTTTTTAATGGCTAATAATCTGTTGTGTGTGTGTGTATATAATATACCTCATCTTCTTTGTTCATTCATCTGTGAATGGACATCTGGTCTCTTTCCCTAGTTTGGTTATTGTGGACATTGCTGCTATCATAGTTATGTGATTTATATAAATATGCATACAAGGGGTGCCTGGGTGGCTCAGTGGTTTAAAGCCTCTTTTTTTCGGCTCAGGTCATGATCTTAGGGTCCTGGGATCGAGCCCTGCATCAGGCTCTCTGCTCAGCAGGGAGCCTGCTTCCTCCTCTCTCTGCCTGCTTCTCTGCCTACTTGTGATCTCTGTCTGTCAAATGAATAAATAAAATCTTAAAAAAATGTGCATGCAAAAAGACTTTTCATGTTAATGGGTCTTAAATTTGTAAAATAATAATAGTTCATTATTTATGTAAATTGTCTGAGACTGTGTCTAGTACTTCTCGGTGAGTTAGTATTGCTTTACAAAATTGTTCATAGAGCATTTTTCATTTGAATTGTTTTATTTGGATAAATTCCAAATATTAGAATGGTTTCATCAAATCTTTCAAAGTGTCCTGTATGGGGCTTTGTCCATTATCAATGCAGACAAATATCAAAATGTGCTAACTCCCTTGAATCTCCTGTCTCAGTCAAATGTATTTATTGAACATCATGTTTTTGTTTTTAGTGT
>RCUC01134137.1:0-42566 GCA_003697995.1 Taxidea taxus jeffersonii
TGGGGTGCAGGTGTCCCTTCAGATGACTATGTTTGTATTTGTATCCTTTGGATAAATACCCAGAGTGCAATTGCTGGGTCATAGGGAAGCTCTATTTTTAACTTTCTAAGGAATCTGCACACTGTTTTCCAGAGAGGCTGCACAGCTTGCATTCCCACCAGCAGTGTCAGAGGGTTCCCCTTTCTCTGCGTCCTCTCCAATAGCTGTCCAACAGCTTCTGAACAGCAAAGGAATCAGTCAACAAAATGAAAAGGCAACCAATGGGAGAAAACACCTACAGACTATATATCAGATAAAAATTCAATATCCAAAATATGTAAGGAATGTATACAATTCAGTTGCAAAAACCAAACAAACCCCCCGCCCCACAAAACTTGATTAAAAAATGGGCAGAGGATATTCACAATTCCAGACTTCAAGCTCTACTACAAAGCTGTCATCATTAAGACAGTATGGTACTGGCACAAAAACAGACACATAGATCCATGGAACAGAATAGAGAGCCCAGAAATAGACCCTCAACTCTATGGTCAACTAATCTTCGACAAAGCAGGAAAGAACATCCAATGGACAAAAGACAGCCTCTTCAACAAATGGTGTTGGGAAAATTGGACAGCAACATGCAGAAAAATGAAATTGGACCATTTCCTTACACCACACACGAAAATAGACTCAAAATGGATGAAGGACCTCAATGTGAGAAAGGAATCCATCAAAATCCTTGAGGAGAACACAGGCAGCAACCTCTTCGACCTCAGCTGCAGCAACTTCTTCCTAGGAACAATGACAAAGGCAAGGGAAGCGAGGGAAAAAATGAACTATTGGGACTTCATCAAGATCAAAAGCTTTTGCACAGCAAAGGAAACAGTCAACAAAACCAAAAGACAACTGACAGAGTGGGAAAAGATATTTGCAAATGACATATCAGATAAAGGGCTAGTATCCAAAATCTATAAAGAGCTTAGCAAACTCAACACCCAAAGGACAAATAATCCAATCAAGAAATGGGCAGAGGACATGAACAGACATTTCTGCAAAGAAGACATCCAGATAGCCAATAGACACATGAAAAAGTGCTCCACATCACTGGGCCTCAGGGAAATACAAATCAAAACCACAATGAGATACCACCTCACACCAGTCAGAATGGCTAAAATGAACAAGTCAGGAAATGACAGATGCTGGTGAGGATGTGGAGAAAGGGGAACCCTCCTACACTGTTGGTGGGAATGCAAGCTGGTGCAACCACTCTGGAAAACAGCATGGAGGTTCCTCAAAAAATTGAAAATAGAGCTACCTTATGACCCAGGAATTGCACTACTGGGTATTTACCCTAAAGATACAAATGTAGTGATCCAAAGGGGCACGTGTACCCGAATATTTATAGCAGCAATGTCCACAATAGCCAAGTTATGGGAAGAACCTAGATGTCCATCAACAGATGAATGGATAAAGAAGATGTGGTATATATATACGATGGAATACTATGCAGCCATCAAAAGAAATGAAATCTTACCATTTGCGACGACATGGATGGAACTAGAGCGTATTATGCTTAGCGAAATAAGTCAACTGGAGAAAGACAACTACCACATGATCTCCCTGATATGAGGAAGTGGAGATGCAACGGGGGTGGGAGTTAAGGTGGTAGGAAAAGTAAAAATGAAAGAAGATGGGATCGGGAGGGAGACAAACCAAAAGAGACTCTTAATGTCATAAAACAAACTGAGGGGGGTGGGGGGGAGAGGGGTTGGGAGAGGGTGGTGGGGTTACATTATATGTTTAAATAAAGCTTAAATAAAAAAAAATGGGCAGAGGACATGAATTGACATTTTTTCGGAAGAAGACCTACAGATTGTCAACAGACACATGGAAAGATGCCCAACATCATTCATCAGGGAAATGCCGATCAGACCATGATGAGACGCCACATCATGCCTGCCAGGATGTCTGCTCCTAAAAAAGCAAACTAAGTGTTAGTGAGGTCATGGAGAAAAAGGAACCCTTGTGCACTGTTGGTGGGAATGTAAGTTGGTGCAGCCACTGTAGACAACGGTATCGAGTTTTCTCAAAAAATAAAAAGAAAGAACTACTGTATGACCCGCAATCCCACTTCTGGTGTATATCTGAAGGCAATGAACTCAGCTTCTTGAAAAGACTGTTTGCATTTCCACGTTTCTTACGATAGTAAAGACACAGAAACAACCCAGGAGTTTGTCAACAGATGAATGGATAAAGAAGATCTGTGTACACACCCCACCCCACCCACATATGTGACACACACATGCACACACACAATAACACGTGTGCACACACATACACAATACACACACGATACACACACATAATACACATATATGCACACATGACACACATGCACACACATATCACACGTATACACACAACACACACATATGCACACTTATATGCACATATAACACACATGTATACATACATAACACGTGCGCACACACACAACACACATGATACACATGTATACACAGGTACACACATGCAACACACAATACACATGTACGCACACTCACACACATAATATACACACGTGCACACTTTTACACATTTGCACACAGGACACGCACATAATATGTATACACACTTACACAATCTGACACACGTATACGCACATATAATACACATGTATACACACACTCACACACACAAAGAGTGGAATATTATTCATCTCTAAACAAGAAGACAATCCTGCCATCCATGACAGCATAGGTGAACCCAGAGGACATCATGCTAAATGAAATAAGCCAGACGCAGAGGGCCAAAAACTGCGTGATTCCACTTACATGAGGCACCTGTAGATTCCTGGAGACAGAGTAGAATGGTGGTTGCCAGAAGCCGGGTGGTGATCTCTAGATTGGTTGTAAAGAAAAACATTACACCTCACATTATCCGGGTATGAAATTTCTTCCTATAATACAACCTTATTGTTATCAACAAGTTCTACTTTTGTTAAAATTTGCCTTATAGTCCCCTCCTCTGTAATTTGAATACAAGCTTTTTGAAAAAAAAAAGGAATTTTAAAAGGTTAAGCAGTGAGAAGGGCTTGGGTACAAATTTGGCTGACAGTTTTCTGGGCAAAAGACCTCTAGACTGCTGAGTGAACCTAACTCATCTCCAGTTTACTTTTATTAATGTTTTGAGGACAACAAAGCACTTGAGAGTGGGTGGGAACCAGCAACTATGCAAAGGGGATTGGACGTCACTCCTGTGGCGTGTTATGTGAGGCCCCATGAGTCTGACTGTGCTGGCCTACAGTGGGAGGGACTGTAGGGGCCTCCTGGCAGGGATCTCTTCCCAGAACTCCTACAGTTGCAAGGAGATGAATTCTGCTGAGAATCTGAGAGAGCTTGGAAGTGGGTCCCTCCCCAGCTGAGCCTCACATGGAACGCGCCCCAGCTGACATCTGCCTGCAGTCTGGCAAAAACCCAAGCAGAAGACACACGGAAACCACGGATAACAAATAGTATTGTGCTAACCTGTGATAACTTGTTACACAGCAATAGGAAACACAGATGATCAAGGGAAGGATGGTGCAATGTGAGGCTGGAGATATTTTTAAAACAAGCAATTATCGAAAAGGCATAAGCAGGTTTTCTCTGAGACTAACCTGAATAGTTAGTACCTTTTCAGGCTACTTACATGCTCTTGGTCATAGGCAGATGGTCTTGGGGGCTGGTCCCCAGACCACACTCAGGAACTTCTCAGATGCTCCTTTAAGGCCTGGACCAGCTGATTCCAAGTGTCCTCAGGAGTGGCAAATATCCACCTTAGATTGTGACTGACTTTTTAGGAAAACTGGCCAAAGTTGCCATGTGCAATTATGCTTGAGTATAGGATCCTAGGATGGCAGATTTTTCAGCACCTTGAAGGCACTGACTTCCACAGTTACAGCTGGAAACTCAGCTTTTTTTCACCTTAATGTTCAGTTAGCCACTGTATAGTGCATCACTGGTTTCTGATGTCGTGTTCAGTGATTCATTGGTTATGTGTAACCACCAGCGCTTGTCACAGCACGTGCCCTCCTTAACACCCATCACTAGTTACCCTGTTCCCCACCCACCTCCCCTCCAGCAACCCTCAGTTTGGTTTCCAGAGTCCAGAGTCTCTCATTGTTTGTCTCCCTCTCTGATTTCTTCCCAGTTTTCCCTCCTTCCCCTGTGGTCCTCTGAGCTATTCCTTGTGTTCCTCAAATAAGTGAAACCATATGATAATTATCTTTCTCTGCTTGACTTATTTCAGCATAATCCCCTCCAGTCCCATCCATGTCGATGCAAATGGTGGATGGTCATCCTTTCTGATGGTGGAGTCATACTCCATAGTGTACATGAACCACATCTTCTTTATCCATTCGTCTCTTGAAGGGCATCTCAGCTCCTTCCACAGCTTGGTGACTGTGCACATTGCTGCTATAAACATTTGGGGGCAGGTGCCCCTTCTTTTCATTATGTCTGTATCTTTGGGGTAAACACCCAGTAGTGCAAATGCTGGGTCAGGGGGCAGGGCTGGCTCAGCACCACCAGCCTAGGGAAACTGGCCTCCCACTGCCACTCATGCAGGAGTAGCAGCCTCTTCCTTCTCTGCTGCAATGGCCCCCAACTTCACAGTGTGCAAAAGAAAAGAGTAGCCACTAGAAATACCCTAGTTGTAGGGTAGCTCTATTTTCAACTTTTTGGGGAACGTCCCTGCTGTTTTCCAAAGTGGCTGCACCAACTTGCGTTCCCACCAACAGTGTGGGAGGGTTCCCCTTTCTCTACATCCTCACCAGCATCTGTCATTTCCTGTCTCGTTAATTTTGGCCATTCTGACTGGTGTGAGGTGGTATCTCATTGTGGTTTTGATTTGTATTTTCCTGATGCTGAATGATATGGAACATTTTTTCATGTGTCTCTTGGCCATTTGTATGTCTTCTTTGGAGAAGTTTCTGTTCATGTCTTCTGCCCATTTTTTGACTGGGTTATTTGTTTTTTGAGTGTTGAGTTTGAGAAGTTCTTTATAGTTAGCTTCTGGTTCCCTGGGAAGACATCTGCCTTTTTCCTGGTTGCTTTTTGAAAGTTTTTCTCTGTCTTTGATGTCATGTACTTTTAGTATAATATGTCTGGGCATCATCCATCTTAGTTCTGCTCAACATTCATGGAACTTTTATTGAATCTATAGATTTCTCTTGTTTATTAGTTTCGGAGTATTCTCAACCACAGTCTTATCAATATTGCTGTATCTGGGGACAAACCTTTTCTGAAAACAGTCAGAGAGTATGTGTTTAGCTTGCAGGTCTAACCCTTCCTGTCCCCCCCTCCCTAAAGCATCACAGGCAGCCCTGGTCTACTGTCACTGGTGATCAGTCTGCATTTTCCAGGTTTTTAGGTGTCACATTTTCCCCATTGAACATGGTTTCTCTGAGACAACCTATGTCATCTGCATCAGTAGTCCATTCCTCTTTACCACCAACAAACCCAGCATGTGGATGTGCTGTAATTTATTCATCCGCTGGCTGACGGACACTTGAGCTAGTTCCAGTTTTCGGCTATCACAAGAAAGCTGTTACGAACTTATGCTTACAGGTCTTTGACAAGACTTCCATTTCTTTTGGATAAATATCTGTGAGATGGGGATTATATGGTGGGTTTGAGTGTACTGTTTCAGGAAGTTCACATCTAGTTCTCCAAAGTGGCTCTGCCATTTACTTTCCAGCCAAGACACATGACTTAGAAATATCTTCTCTCAGGCTGTGGCTTGTATTTTCATTGTCTTAACTATGACTCTTGAAGAGCAGAAGACTTAAATTCTATTGAAGTTCAGTTGATGATTTTTTTTCTTTTGTGGATGTTGGTTTTGCTTTTATATCTAAGAAATTTTTGCCCAACCCAAGGAAAAAAAGATTTCCGCAGATGTTTTCCTCTGGGAGTTTTAGGTTATATTTAGGTCTATGAATATGTATGCTGTGAGGTATGGATCAAAGCCTATTTGGGGGAATCAAGGTATCTAATTTTTCCAGCCCTATTTGTTGAAAAGACTATTCTTTTTCCACTAAATTGCCTTTGCACTTTCATCAAAAATCAGTTGTCTTTATATGTGGGGCTCCATTTTTGTAGTCTCTGCACTCCAGTCTGCTGACCTGTTTGTCTCTCTTGATGCCAGTGCGTGCTGTCTTGTCACGGTAGCTTTATAATAAAGCCTGAAATCAGACCGTGTTAGTTTTCTAAATCTGCGGCTCTTTTTCAAGTTGTTGTAAAAATTCTAGGTCCTTAGGATCAGTTTGGTGGTTCCTAAGAGAAACCTGCTCAGGTTCCGACTGAGATCACATTGAATGTATAGATCAGTTTGGGGAGGATTAACAAAATTGAGTGTTTCAGCCAATGAATGTGGTTTACATCCCATTTCTTTAATGTTCTCAGCAACATTTTATAGTTTTGAGCATAAGTTCTTGCACATTTTTGTAAGATTTACCCCTAGCTATTCTATTTTTTTAATTTAAGTTTAATTAGCCAAGGTATAGTACCTCATTAGTTTTAGGTATAATGTTCAATGATTCATTAGTCGAAAATAACACCCAGTGCTCATCATATCACATGCCCTCTTTCATTCCCATCATAATGGAAATAGCATTTGAAAACTACTTCAATTTCCTATTGTTTGTTGCTGATATATGGAAACAAGTTGGTTTTTGAATAATAAGCTGTAGGCTCCATGAGTTTCCTCTCTGCTCACCCTGTCTGCCACGAGTGAAGAGTCTCAGAGGTATCCGAGAGCCAAACCCCTTCCTTCTGGGCTTCGCACTTTAGTCCTCTCTGCTCTGGCAGGACCATGCCATTTATCCAGTTTCTGGGGTTTTGTTGCTTCTGTCCCCTCTGTCACTGTCCTTATCCTCTGGTTCCTTTACCATCATTCTGGTGGGATAAGGAGGGACCATGTGGTGCACAACTGACCATCTTTAACCAAAAACTGGACCTTGACTGGGGCCTGGGGCAGGGAGAGAGAGGAGGCCTCGGAGGGGCCTGGGGTGGTCGGTGGGACCCCTGGTGGCAAGGTGTCCCGGGCCACAGAAGCTCCAACTCCTCATCTGCTTGTGGGTTCTCCTGTCCCTGGGGGCTCTGGGGCAGGGGGCAGGGCTGGCTCAGCACTGCATGCCTAGGGAGAATGGCCTTCTGCTACTGCTCACACAGGAGTAACGGCCTCTTCCTTCTCTGCTGCAGTGGCCCCCAGTTTTACAGTGTGCAAAAGAAAGGAGTGGCCACTGGAAATACACATCTTCCAAAGTCTGAGAAAACAGAGCAAATGAAGCATCAGATGAGGCCGACAGTTTAGGCCATGCTGGCCCAGATGAGGAAGGACCTGGCGGGATGCTCCCGGTGGATGCAGTGGGCCCACTCCCCTGGCCCACGCCCAGCGCCAGGGTTGCCGTTTTTGCCTGCTGCTCAGTCCCTGCACCAGGGTGCGTGTGGGCAGAGCGGGTGTGCCTGGGTCGGCAGGAGGCTTCGGTGGCCCCGGGAGTGGGTGCCTGGAATGTGTGAATACAGTGGATGGACAGACACGGCGGACACCCTGGGAGCTGGGGAGGTTGAGGGGGTGTCTTTCTGTATAGCCCCACCTGGAGTCAAGCTTGTGAGAGGGGCCAGGGCAGAGGGGACTGTCTCCTTCAGTGTCCTTGGTGGGGGCTGGTGCCTGACGGGAGCAGATGGGGATGCCCGGCTGTCGGGAGCGATGGGAGGCAGCGTGGTCAGGACCCCAGGAGGTGTTAGTGAAGGCTGGATCACAGGGTCCCAATAAGGATTTGGGAATTTTGCCTATGGACAATAGGGGTTTGAGGGCAGGGTCAAGGGAGGGGGCAGTGGGTGGGAGACCAGGGTGGTCCCAGCAGGGGTCCTGCTCCCCAGACCTGCCCATCTGGGTGGGTGGACGGAGCTGGGGCTCCACCTTCGGGGCAGCTCTGCAGCCTCACACACCTGCCAACTGCGCCGTGTCCGAGGTGCCTCAGCCTCTTACCTGGGCCTCTGCCCTGGCTCCCTCATCCCTGGACTTCTGCTTCCACACTGTGCTCCGTATCCCACATTAGAACAAGGCCAAGTCCCTTCAGAATATCCCAAAGTCAGAGCAATCTTCTAAAATCCCAAATTATGATTTTAAGGGGCCGTGCTTTCCATGGCTCTCTGTGGCCCCAAGTCCAAGAGCCCACGAGGTTCCTCCATCAGGCCCTTGCCTGCTTCCCTTCTCGTCTCTGCTCTGGGGGTTCTGTCTTCAGTTTGGGGCACCCCCCGCCGATGCTGGGGCCTTGTCCCTGACCCCTAGTTTTCAGTCCCCCAGCACTAACTAGTCGCCTGACTGGGCTGCGTACGCCGGTGCCCCTCTCTTCCAACACGCCCAGTCTCCGGCTTCTCCCCCTGTGCTGGGGGTGGGCTCTCCCTCTGGCCCAGCTGCGGAGTTCTGTCTCCAATGTGAAGATCAGAGCATGTCTCTGCTTCCTTTCAGGTGCTCGGCCATGGCAGGAGGATGTGGTGTAGCCCCTTGTGTGCCCTGCCGGGAGCCCTGCATCCCAGCTCCTCCTGGCTTATGGACATGCTGTGTCTCCCGACCTCACTGTTCCCTGCGGGGCGTTACTCCACATTCGCTGGGGCTCCCTCACGGCCTCATCCCTGTGCAGCACCCAGGCCCCACCTGGAGCAGATTGTGTCTCCCTGGCCTTGGGGGCCCTGCTGTGTGTCCGGCCCTGACCCGAGCTGCATCTGTTGCTTCTGGGGAACCAGCCCAGGCTGTCAGCTCCCCGGTGCAGCTGGTCTCTCTCCGCAGGACCCAGCAAGAGGCCGGTGCTCCAAGCTTGCTGTACTGTCAGACCAGTGAGCTGCGGTCTTTTCAGCTTAGTTTTTAAAGCGATCACTTTGCAGAAATGTGATGTGGAACTACATCTCTTATGAAAGAGGGAGGGGTTGGTGCACCTGGGTGGCTCAGTGGGTTAAGCCTCTGCCTTCGGCTCAGGTCATGGTCCCACGGTCCTGGGATCGAGCCCCGAGTCGGGCTCTCTGCTTGGCGGGGAACCTGCTTCCTCCTCTCTCTCTGCCTGCCTCTCTGCCTGCTTATGATCTCTGTCTGTCAAATAAATAAATTAAATCTTGAAAGAGGGAGGGGCTCGAAGTATTGGGATTACAGGCACTGTGTGTGGGACATTAGCTCCATCCTATTGGAGGCCATGGCAGTGGGGTCTATGCCAAGAGGCTCGGTAGGGATGCGGCAACGGCTCAGCCAGTGGACAGGGTGGCAGGAGCTCCCTTGCTCGTCCTGCCCACAGGCCTGGCCCACAGGGCTACGTGGGGACTTGGCCCCTGTGCCTAGCAGCACCGAGCCCAGTATGAGCACGTGGAGCGAGCAGCCTCGACGCTTGGGGTCCGGTGTGTTTCTGTGGCCCAGAGACAACAGCTCAAAATCCCCCTCATCCACCTCACGAAATGAGCATTCTAGATCGCCCCAACTTGCCAGCATGGTTGACCATTATCACCTGAAATCCCACAGGGGCACCACGAGATTTCAGACCGGCACAGGCTGCCTTTGCAGCACAGGCAGGGGCCTCGTGACTTTAGGAGCCACGGTGGAAACCCCATGGTCTGTCACAGTCGTGCCCCAGCTGGGACGCAGTGCCTTCTGATGCCATGGCACCAGTGATCTCAGGAGAGCGGCTAAGACTCTGGGAGGTGGAGCCCTGCCCGCCTACACCCAGCACCTCCTGCCAGTGTCCCTGTGACCAGCTTGCTCTCTGTCGGGAGCAGGTGGAGTGAACAAGGCCAGGCCTGGAAGTGAGGTGCATGTCCTGAGATGCAGCCCTGTTCCACGTAGACCCAGCACTGGTGGTGGTCCCACCAAAGACTCATACCCCCCCACCTCCTCCGCCATCTGCCTGAATGTGGCCTCCCTCTTCTGTGGACCTGGTGTGGGATCCACTTGGGCCCTGCTGTGCACGGACCCTGGTGGCTACCCCGGGCACAGCTCCCACATGCACACTGTCACCAAGGGGAGACAGGGTGCGGGTCAACACCCAGCATGGGCCTGGCTGACCGGGGAGGGCAGGACCGGGATTTCCCTCGAGGTACCCTCCCCTGCTCTCCCAAGATCACCGGTGCCAGGGCATCAGAAGCTGCTGTGTCCCAGCTGGGCCACACCCGCCCCTCTTCCTTCACACCCTCTTCCCCGGACTGTGCAGGGGTCTGGTGCTATGGCTGACTCGGCCTGGGGGCCTGCCCAGAGGAGGAGCACCTGGCGGGGACTGCCTGGGGCCTCAGCAAAGAGGCAGGTCCAGGCCTGCAACCTGGCAACTCCACTCCCACCCTGGGTTGGGAGACGGAGGGGGTCCCACCTGAAATTGTGGGGTCCTGGCCGCCTCGGGCAGCACGTGCAAGGCACCCCAGGATGAGACCTTGCGAGGCACCTGGGGTGCATGGCAAGGGCTCCACACAGGTGCCTGTTCTGGGCACCAGCTCGCTGGGGGTGACCCAGGTTGGGGTGCTCATCTTGGCTGGCATCCTGGGCAGGTCATGACGAGGGGCAGGGTCAGCAAGGACTCTGCCTTCAGCCCCTTGCCCTGTGGCCACTCAGGGAACACAGGTCTAGAGCAGGTCCGCGGGAGCCAGGGTCCTGGGGAGGCTCCTAGGATGGGACCCCCAGGGCCTGGGCTGCCCCCTGGGCCACCTTGCGTAGGGCCTCCTTGACCTCCTGGTTCCGCAGGCAGTAAATGATGGGGTTCAGCAGCGGCGTTAGCACCGTGTAGACCACGGACACCAGCTTGTTGAGGTCGAAGGAGTAGATGGCACGCGGCCGGGCGTAGATGAAGAGGGAGGCCGAGTAGAAGATGACCACCACGGCCAGGTGCGAGGCGCAGGTGGAGAAGGCCTTGTGCCGGCCGGCGGCAGACGGGATGCGTAGCACGGTGCCCAGGATGGCGGTGTAGGAGAAGACGGTGAGCAGCAGCGGCCCCAGCAGGATGAGCAGCGCCAGGAGGAAGTCCACCAGCTCGGCCGCGGACATGTCCGAGCACGCCAGGTTCAGCAGGGGGGACACGTCGCAGAAGAAGTGGTTCATGACGTTGGGGCCGCAGTAGCCCAGGCGTGAGATGAAGAAGACCTTCCCCAGGGAGATGGCGAAGCCAGAGAGCCAGGAGCCAGCGGCCAGCACACGGCAGAGGCTGGGGCTCATGACCGTGGGGTAGTGCAGGGGACGGCAGATGGCTACGTAGCGGTCGTAGGCCATGACGCCCAGCAGCGCGCACTCTGTGCAGGCCAGCGCCAGGAAGAAGTACAGCTGGGCCATGCAGCCCGCGAAGGAGATGCGGCGGAACCGGGGGGCGGCCAGGCTGAGCAGCATCTTGGGCACGGTGACGGACACGTACCACACCTCCAGGAAGGACAGGTTGCTGAGGAAGACGTACATGGGCTTGTGCAGCGGGGGGCTGACTCGGATCACGGCCATGATGACGACGTTCTCTGTGACCGTCAGCGTGTAGGCCAGCATGAACAGCACCAGCAGGCACACGTGGACCCCCAGAGAGCCCGGGAAGCCCACCAGGACGAACTCTGTCACCTCGGAGTGGTTGTCCCCGGTGGACATGGTGCACACCGCCTGCTGGCAGAGGCAGTGGGTCAGAGGCTGGCTGGCGGGCGGGGTGTGGGTGGGGGGACCGTCTTAGTCTGTGTCCCCCAGGACTGCCCATGGCAGGCCGCAGCCTCACACGTTTCCTCGGGGCACTGGGTGGGCAGTGGGCAGACGTGGGCTCTGCCTGGGGTTCCGCTGGCCCTGCCCGGTCACAGAACAGGCAAAGGCCGCGGTGTGGTGAGGGGGCCTGTGCAGGGCCCGCGAGAAGGCCCCAGAGGCCTGTCCAGGGGACCTGCTAACAGGTGTGGATGAGGCCCCACTGCAGGCCTGGGCTCAGCCCCACAGTGGGGGAGGCCATGGCCAAGGTCACCTGGGTCGGAAGAATGGGTGACGTGGGTCAGTGGGCAAGTGAGGGGCCTGGGGGAAGGGCTGCCTGGAGCTGGGCTCCCACTGTCTTCCTGGGCGAGGGGAAAGGTACTCGCTGCCCAGGGACGTGACCTCCTTGTCCATACTGGAGATGACAGCCCCAGAACTTGCCCTCTGGGAGGGACGAGGTGCTGAGGAAGACATCCATGGGCTCGTGTAGTGGGGGGCTGACGCAGATCACGGCCACTCCCATGCTCCCCAGGAGAGTTTGGCATCCCAGGCAGTTGGAGGGATGCAGGAGGCCACCCCGGTCCCCTGGACACCCCAGCCAGGCGGGCTATGTGCTTCCTGACACTCCAGAAGCCGAGGCCACTGCACAGGCCTGGGGGTCCAGCTCTCCGCCGCCTCACCCCATGGGCAGCTCCTGTGTGGTTCTGTCCAGGTCCCACGGATGCAACCACAGCCTGCAGGGAGGTTCTTGGGCCCAGACTTCCTGTGCCCCCCACCCCTGATTCCAGCCCCGGCTGTGGTGGCCGAGGGATCAAGAGGGCAGTACTGTGGGCAGCTTCCTCGTGGCTCCAAGGAGCTGTTTTCATGGGACTGAAAGGGCCAGATCCTCAAAACCGAAGTCAGTGTCCTTCACCCCTGCCCTACCGTGGTGGGTCTCCCCTGTCCTGCCCACCCATGGGTTTGCTGGCTCAAAGGCTCCCCAAAGTGTGGCTGAGTCCTGTCCAGTGTCCCCCTGCCCCATATCAGCCTGTGCTCTCCGTTCCAGGAACATTCCTGTAGGTCACAGGCTGTGCTGCCAGATCTCCAAAAACCCATTTAAAACCCAGTGCACTTGTGTGTGCTGTGGCTAGGGTTTAGGCCCTTACCTGCTCACTGAGTGCCTTGGGACATGGCCGAGTGGACCCGCACACCTGATGTGATGTAGCCGCTGGCTAAATAAGGGGCTGATGCACGAGAGAAGGGGTTTGGAGGACAGAACCCCTAGACTCCTGCTCAGGTTCTGTTGGGCATCTCGCTGCTGTGAGCCCTCAGAGGGTATCCCCCACACCAGGCCTTGTCCCCTGAGGCCTCCTCCCGAGCTTGGGACTGAGTGGGGTGTGGCAGGTGGCCCTCCTTCCTGGATGGAGTGGATGCCCCAGAGTAGCCATGCCCCCTGCCCCCTGCCCCCTGCCCCTTTTTGGAGAGGCCCTTGAGCTCAGAACCCAGCAGGGTGGCTGTCACCATCCCCAGGCCCCAGCTCATGTCCCATTCTCAGGTTTCTGCCTCCTCCCAGAACCCCAGAACTCCCAGGACTCCTCCCAGCCTCTGCCCTTGAGTGGCCACGGGTCCCCCGTCCTCTCTCCCCCACGTGCTACCCAAGAAGCGTGCAGTTTCCCATGGTCTTCTTCCTGCAAAGATTGTGAGAGGCAGTGGAGCCCAGAGCTCCAGGGCACGGGCCCTGGGATGGGCAGCTCAGGTTCAGACCCCACCGTCCCCAGTCTCCTGCGCCTGGGACAGGACATCTGCCCTCTCTGCCTCTGATCCCTCAACTGTCCCGTGGGGGCATGGTAGGACCTCTGCTGGGCTGTTCCGGCCTCAGCAGCCAGCAGGAGGGGTGGGACGCATGGGCTCTGAGGGCCGCGGGAAGCCTGCACACCTGCTAAGCTCACTCAGGTGCACTTGGTGGCCCTGGGGGGTGCGGTGAGGAACCTTGGTGGGGTCGGCCTCCTGTAGCTGGGGCCTGGGGTAAAACCACCCCTGGGCCCCTCTGTCTCTCCCCCACTATGGCTCCTGGTGACCCCAGGACTGTCTGCTCAGATCTGCCACTGATCAGAGTTGGAACAAATGTCTACCCTTGTCCAGGGCAAAGACAGAACAGAAGTGTCACCTTGGCTGCAGGGATGGGAGAGCAGTGTTTCTTCAGGAGCCCTGAGTCCCACAGACATGAGGAGACAAATGGCAAGTGCCCAGGCTTCCCTGTGATGCTCCAACGCCTGTGCCTCCTGGATGTTACCTGGGAGAAGTCCCACGTTCCCTCCCCCACACTCAGATGCACTTGGGGCCCCCAGGCATCTGAGTCAAAGCCACAGCGACCTCCACACCCAGACCCACAGCCCGTAACGCAGTGACCCACACAGCACCAGGCTCCTGCCAGGCAGACAGCACCTGCATACGTGCGCGCCCCCAGCAGACCCCGACCTGGTACAGACATTGGCACCCAGGCCTCGGACAGACGCAGGTGCCCCACCATACTCTGCCCTGCCCAGGAGACAGATGCCAAGCCTCCCACCTGAGCCTCAGGACCCATACCCTGTGCCACGGGAACGCGGACTAACGGCTCTGACACAGGGTTCAACCCCAAGCTCCAGACGCCCTGCCCCTCACAGAGATGTTCGAATAAGCTTGCTGCCCTCACCCCATGCGTGGGCACACACAAACCCACTCACGAACAGAGGCTCACACAGGCACACACGGACACAGCAGACATGCGCACCCCTCAGCTCTCACCTGGGCAGAGATGGCCGTTTTAGGTGGCAGATCTGGCTTGGGGTCTGAGCCCAGCCCCACCCTCTGCCCTCAACCCCCAAGCCTGACTCCTCACCTAGGGAGGGCAAGGTCTCAGCGCTCTTCTCTGGCTTTCCTGAGGCCGCAGTGCTGCTCTGGGCTGGGACTTAGCCAATGCAGGTCACTAGCTGGTCTTGACTGCTGAGAGGGGGCTCAGCACGACAGTGGATGCAGGCTGACCACGGGCCCCCTGGATCTCTCCCTCCCAGGGCTGCCACACACCCTGGGACCATCTCGGTTCTGGGCAGAGCTTAGAAGATACAAAATGGGATAACATCGGCTGCAAAGACCCCTCCTCACCAGCAAGGAGCCCTCCGGGCCAAGGTGGCAGTGGTGGTCTGCACAAACAGGGGCTCCTCTCCTGCCCTCATTTCACAGGAGCAGGAGTCAGGTTTTGGGGGAAAGTAGCAGAGACCGGCCAGTCTGCGGCTGCGGGGAACATCCCCTCTGCATGGGGAGAACCCCCGCAGCCCAGGAGCCCACACCGCCCACCAGCAGGCCACCTCTGTGTTTCTAAAGGATAACTGGGTGGCAAATGGGAAGATCACCTGAGCCCTCACTCCCTTCTCACTGGAGAAGAGCTCACGGGAGGGAGAGCCGGAGGCGGAGCCGTGGCTGGGCTGGGCAGAGGGAGCAAGGCTCCTCCCACCCCCCTGCCCCCTGTCCCCCCCCACCGTCCCAGGGGTGCTGCACCAGCAGCTCCTCCTGGGAAGCTCCTCAGGCCTCTGGTCAGGGACCCTCCTCCCCTGGGACCATCCATATCAGCCAGAACGGCCAGGATGGGCAGCCATGTGGAGCCTGGACCCTCCCTGGCTGTCCTCACAGGCACAGGGCAGGTGTGATCTGGGGGTGAGATGTGAGCACCCGTGGTCCGCCTAGCCCCCCAGCAGCTGCCTGGTGTAGCAGACGGGCCTAGCCAGAAACCTCCGCCCCTACCCCTGGGCAGGGCTGTGGGTGAGGAGCTCGCCCAGGCTGCGTCCCACACCCGCTGTCCTGAGCGGGCTCCAGGCTGCACCCTGAGTTCGTGGGGCTGAGGCTCCAGTCCTGTCCTGTGGCACCTCCCTCCCTGATCTCCAGCTGGACACTGTGAGAGCCCAGGAGGTGGACAGGCAACCCCCTTCCTCGGCTGTGAAGGGGCCCAAGCAGCAGCTCCCTCTGTCCTGCGGGAGGAGGGTGCCACGTGGGGTCCAGTGTCTGCTGTGCTCAGCCACAGGGGACAGCTGACCAGCCCCTTAGAGGTGGGGTCCTGGCCTCAGGGGACCTCCGATCTCTGGGCTGCCCCATCTCGGGGCCCAGGGTGGACAGGTTGGCCGTGTGTTCTGGGTCCCAGAGTCTTTTTATAGAAGCCACATTTACTTATTCACCCTTCAGCTCAGGCGGGCCGGATGCTGGGGCATCCAGTAGTCAAGCTCCCGTGTGTGGATTTCTAGTGCAGGAGGGACAGACAAGGGGGTGGTGAAGTGCGCTGCGGCCACCAGGGACTGGGACGAAATCTGGGGCGCAGTTTTAGTTTGCACAGGACCCTGGAGATAGCCGGGAGGAGAGCGTGGGTGGAGGGAACAGCCACTGCACAGGTTGGGGGGGGGGGGGGCTCCCCGGGGAGGGGGGGGGGGGGGAGAGGGGCATGCTGGGACAGGCTTGGTCTCAGACAGCTGGGGAGGGGTCGGCAGCTGAGCTCTGGGGTGGGCGCATGGTCTGGTGGTGCCCTGAGATGTGCGAGGTTCTGGGCAGAGCAGCCCAGCTGAGAACGGCCTGGCGGGTCCAGATGGGCTGCACTGGGGCCCCGTTGGAGCTAGTGATCCCTGTGTTTCCCTGTGGAGGGGGTGGGATGTCCCTCTGGATTTGCAGAGGGATGAGGGATTGGTGGGTTTTGGAGGATAGGGCGTCAGGAGTAAGTGCTTTGGGTGTACAGATTTAGAGATGAGGGGAAGTTAGGTGGGGGTGTGGACACGCATCTGGAGCCCAGAGCCTCCCTGGAGGTGGGCATTTGGGGTCCCCCAGGGTGCGAGGCCGAGAGTCAGACGAGGACTGGGGCCTCCCTCAGATGAGGGGTGGGGTGGGGAAGGAGCCAGGAGCAGGGTGGGCGGGCTGCAGACATGAGTCAAGAAGGCCAGGCTCTTCACAGCTGTCCTGGTGAGGGGCTTGGAGCTGGGCTATGCAGCCTGCCATTTGGGGACCGTGAACGTGGCCCGAGTGAGTGACCAAGGGAGGACACTCAGCTAGGCTGCTGGTCCGTGTATCCACACTCTCGGGCCTACACCATCCCTCCCCACTGGGCCTTGGGGCTGGGGAGCCGCTGCGGCTCCCAGGCAGGGCTGACCACGCTCTGGGCCTCACTGCTCTGGGCTCCACCTGGGCCAGCTGGTGGAGCTTTGCAGAGAGGTGCATGGAGCCTTCCAGGAGAAGCTCTCTTACTCACGTGAATGCCCCAGCCCCTGCCCTGGTCTAAATCTGCCCCCACCTCCCCGCCTCCCCTGCACCCTCCCAGGAGCCCGCACCACAGCCCCTCTGCAGCAGTGAGATCGGGGACTCTACAGGCTGTGTTCAGGTGGGGTGTGTCCTGGGCTGCTGGACTTCTGGCTGGTTTGCTGATTCGGTGGCTGGTTGGAGATTTTCTTCTTGGGAACCCCAGCATTCAGGGGCAGCATTCCCCACATTTCCCCGCTTCCCAGGGTCCTGTTTCCCTGCATTCTCAGCCCCTTTCCACAGACACCCCTGGCTTCCCATGGCCCAGAACTTCACCTCTGGATCCAGGGTGTGGAGATGAAGGTCCTGCCCATTTCTTACCTCACTCACATCAGCCCTGGTCCCACCTCAGTGGGTACCCACAGCCGGGCCTGCCACCCGTCCCAACCTCCAGGGTCAGTGTTCACCCCTGCAGAGTCCCCAGTCTGTCCCTGCAGCGTGATCTCCAGAAGCCCCCCCCCCGCAAGTCCTCTGCCCCCTCTCCCCAGGCAGGCTTCCCAAACCCTGTAGCCCTCACCCTCTTCTCAGAAAACAAGCCAGGGGCAGGGACTCTGACTTCCTGCTTCCCCCACAGTGACCTTATCTTTATCCACACACATCCTGGGGGCTTTCTGGCTCCAGGATGTGCTGAGTTCTGGACCCCTGCCTGGACTTTGCTGCTGGGTCTCCACCTTCTTTCCTTCTACCTTTCCCAACAGCAGCAAGGACACAGGTCCCAGCCTCCTGTCTTAGAAACCAAAGGGAAGCCCTGCAGCGCCCTGAAGCCTGCTACCCCCTGTGAGCGGCACCTGTGTGTCCTCACCCTACTTCTTGCTCACCCTAGTGCCCCTGTGAGCTGGGCAGGAGGACTCCCCCCCTGCCACTGGCCTTGGAGAAGTAGAGAGCCCACTCCTGGCCGTTCTCTCTGCTTCGGTCCACACTGGCTGACTGGTGGGTGTCCTCCACAACTGTGTTACTGCTAACCCAGCAGGGGCGGCGGGGTCCTGCCCCTAGTGGACTCGGCTGCTCCCCCCGTCCATGCGGGGTTCCAGGTAAATTTGAGTCACTTGTGGGGGGTTAGCCTCCCTCCTTCAGTAGTTAATTTCGGGAGATTTTATGTCTTTGCAAGATTGAGCCTTCTCACCCATAAACTGGGTGTGTTTTTCTTCCTCAAACTTTGCTGTGATGTCTGTTTTCTGTGTAAAAGGGTTCCACATCTTTCATTAGATATTGAAGTATTAATATTTAATATAATATTAAACTAGATATTTAATATTTTTGTTGCCTTTTAAACTGGAGCTTTTTAAAAAGAATCCCTTTTCTTTTTTTAAATTTCTTTTTTTAAGATTTTATCCATTCATTAATTAGAAAGAGAGAGAGCGCGAGCATAGGCAGACAGAGAGGCAGGCAGAGGCAGAGGGAGAAGCAGACTCCCTGCCGAGCAAGGAGCCCGATGTGGGACTCCATCCCAGGACGCTGGGATCATGACCTGAGCCGAAGGCAGCCGCTTAACCCACTGAGCCACCCAGGCGTCCCAAGAATCCCTTTTCTGCTTGTTGCTTTTTGTTTATTAACTGTGCCCTGTGAGCTTGCCAAACTGTCATGAATTCTGCTCACTTATCTGCGGATTCTTCTGGATTCATTTCATTCCCCGTGGCATCGTCTGTGGGCCATTAGGGCTTTGCCCTCATTTCTAGTGCTAACGACTTTCTTCTCATGAGCCACTGCACTGGCGAAGGCCCTCAGGGCAGGGTAGAGCTGCTCCAAGTGGGGAGGGCAGTCCTGTGCTGTTTCTGGCCCTGACCTGGTTTTGGGGAGCAGGAGACCTGCTGTGGGTTGTGGTTTGATGCTTGTTACCAGATTAAGGGACTTCCCTGCTACTTCTAGTTTGCTAAGTATTTATTAATCGCAATACATTTTTTTAATATAAAAAATTTTGCCTCTCAAGAGGATAATATACATTTTCTCCCTTAGTATCTCAGTGTGGCAAATTATAATGGTGGATTCTCTTTCTTTCTTCCTATCTTTCTTTCAAGGTTTTGTTTATTTTTTTATTTGCTAGAGAGACAGGGGGGAGGGAACATAAGCAGGGGGAATGGGAGAGGAGGAAGCAGGCTTCCTGCAGAGCAGGGAGCCCTATGCAGGGCTCGGTCCCAGGACCCTGGGTTCCTGACCTGAGCCGAAGGCAGATGCTTACCCCCTGAGCATCCCCGCCCCGCGCCCCGGTGGTGGCATCTCTAACGGCCTACCAACTCTCAGTCCTGGGAAGAAGTCAGCATGGGCACCATTACTGTGCTTTATACACATTGCCGATTCTGTGGGTTCCGGGCACAGGGTTTTCTCGCTTTAAAAACAGCGTTGTCGAGGTGCACATGGTGTGTAACACCTAGCACACATCTGAAGTGTGCAGTCTGACTCGTGTTGACACGCACACGCCCGTGAGTCTGACACCACAACGAGCAGAAGGTGCATTTCCATCCCCCCAGAAGTTTCCTCCTTCCGGCCGTCCCCCGTCCAGGTGGCCGCACACCTGCTTCCTGCTGCTGCATGTTGGCATTTCCTAGAAATGCTTGAGTGGGGAGATGCGGGGGGACCGGAGCCCCCGACGGCGAGCTCGCTGGCAAGCGGTCGGGTCCCTCCTGGTGAGTTACTGCGCCCCCGAGCCGCCCCAGTTACTGCGCCCCGAGCCGCCCCAGCGGTCCCTCCCAGGCCCTTACTGCGGAGAAGGGGCAATGCGCATCCACAAAGGGCTGTCCAAGGGCACTCTCACCGGTTCACTTGTGCGGTCCCGAGCTGGGAACGCGGGAGGCCCACGCGGCTGCCAGGCCCAGAGCTGCCTGGGTGTCGCGCCTCGCTCGCTCCGGTGCGTGTCCGTCGGGCCCCGCGTTCCCGCCCGCCGCCTGGTGCTGCCCGCTTCCAGGCACACCCCGCCCCCACGCAGCGACCCCGCCGACCTGCTCTAGTCTCTGTTATTTCAGAAAGGGTCCGTCCATCTTTCTGGGGCCCTGCGATATGTGTCCGTCTGGACGTCTACTGCGGTTCCATTCCGCCTGGTTCCCTGGAGCTTCCTTCACCCGCGCGGCGTGGCGTGGGCCAGCGACTCTGTCCTTTTTCTTTGCCGAGTAGGGTCCCGCGCGTGGGCACACCACGGTTGGTGGCTGGAGCACGGACAGGCGTCCAGGAATGCCCAGTGTCTGGCTACCGGGAATCAAGCTGGGAGCACCAGAGCACACGTTTCTGTGTGAAAATGAGTTTTTGTTGCTCGGGTCGGGCCCCACCGGGCAGCCACTGAGTCACACGGCAGTTCTCGCTTGAGGGTTGGAAAGGCCACGTTATTTAGAGTGGCTGTGGCTGTGCTGCTTACATTCCCGCCAGTGCCGCGTTTGGGATTTAGTCTCTCGGCTTCTGGCCAGCATCTGGTCTGACCACTAATTTTTTAAAAAGCCATCCTGGTAGTTCTGTCATGGTATCTTACTGTGTTTTTAGTTTACACTTAAATGGCTAATGAAGGGGAACATCTTTTCATGTCCTTACATGACAGCTGCATGTCCTCTTCGGTGAAATGACTATGCATGCCCATTTTCTAATTGAGTATTTTTTCATGTTGAGTTTTTAGAGTTTTTTTTTTTAATACTTTGAATGCAAGCCTAGTGTTGAATATGTGATTTGCAAGTATTTCCCCCCAGTGTATGTTTTCACAATTCTTTCACAGAACAAAGATTTTAAATTTTTACAAAGTCCAGTTTATTTTTTTTTGGTAGAATTTTTCTTTTCATGTCAAATTAAGAATGCTTTGCCTCATCGTAAGTCCCAAAGATTTTATTAAGTTTTTCTAGAAGTTTTATAGTTTTACATTTGACATTTAGGACCATGATTCTTTTTGAATTAGCTTTTGTGTAGATAGGAGGGTTAGGCTGAGTTCATTTCTTTGGAGAAATTATCAATTGTATTGCATTTTTTCTTGAGATTTCCCCCTGTTCATTGCTGGGGTGTAGAGATGCCTCTGGTTTTCGTATTTGATCTCGTGTCCTCTGAGCCTACTGAACCCACTTACTACTACTACGAGTTTTATTTCTGTGGACTTGGGACTTTCTACATAAGTCTGTCATCTGTAAGTAGAGATATTTTTATTTCTTCCCTTCCAACATGTATGCGTGTAGTTCCTTCTCTCGCCCTGTGGCTCTCGCTGGAACTTCCGGTGCTGGGTTGAGGGAGGGTGGTGAGAACCGGCATCGACACAGGGAATTCCTGATCTTAAGGGAGGATGTTCAGTCTACCAGCATGTTAGTTGCTGAGAATTTTTGGTAGATGTTCTTTATTTGAGAAAGATCCCCTCTGTTCCTAGTTTCCTGAGAGTTTTTTTATCTATCCAGAATGGGGTGTGAATTTCGTCAGAAGCCTCTTCCCCACATTTGATATGATCATGAGATTTGTCGTCTTTTGCCTGTTGCTGAGATGAATTACGCTGATTGATTTTTCATATTGAATCAGTCTTGCGTGCCTGGAATAAATCCACTTAGAGTGAATTACTCTTCTATATACTGGGTTATGTTTGATGAAGTTTTGTTGAGGATTTTGCATCTAAGCTCATTCGAGATAAAGGTCTGTGGTTTTCATTTTCAGTGCTGTCTTCGGTTGCACTTTTGGGTTGGGTTATAAAATGAGTTGGAAAGTGTTCCATCTTATTTTTAGAAGAGATTGTGTGAAATTGGTGTATTCTTTTTTAAACGTCTGGTAAAATTCTCTAGTGGAACCATCTAGGCCTAGAGATTTCTTTCTTAGGAATTTTTAGATGTTATTTTTTAGAACAATTTTAGATTTGCACAAAAGTAGAGAAGCTAGCACAGACACCCCATTTACATTATATCCCTCGTACATTAATATGGCATATTTGCTATAGTTAATGAACCGACACTGACACATTATTATAAACAAAAGTGCATAGTTTGTTCAGATTTCCTTCGTTTTTATCTAGTGTCCTTTTCCTCTCTTAGGTCCTATCTAGGACTCCACATTATAGTAATCGTCTCCTTAGGCTCCTCTCGGCTGTGACAGTTTCTCATACGTTCTTGGTTTTGGTGACCTTGACAGTTTTGAAGGGTACTGCTCAGGTATGTTGTAAGATGCTTTTTTACTGGAATTTCTCTGATCTTCTTCCCATTAGGTCGTGGTTATAGGTGTTTTTGGAGTCAGATCACAGAGGTGAAGTGCCATTTTCATCCCATGTGATGCAGAGTACACATATTGAGATGGTGCGTGGCTGTTGATGTTGGCTTTTTTCACATGGCTGAACTGTGTCGGTCAGGCTTCCTCCATTGAAGAACGGTTCCTTTTCTCCTCTTCCGTACTTCACTCTTTGGAGGAGGACGTTAGGCAGGCCCACATTTACAGAGTGGGAAGTTAGGTGCTCCTTCCTTGAAAGCAGAGTATCTACACAAATTGGAATTCTTCTGCATGGGAAATGTGTCTCTTCTCTGCCTTTACGTATTCAGTCATTTTTTATCAGTATGACTCATGGGTGTGTATTTTACCCTTTGGGTCATAATCCGGTGTTAACTGACCGATCATTGCTCCAACTGTCCCAGCTTTGGTCTTTGGGAAGTCTTCAGTCAGCCTCTGTGCACCTTTGCCATACCTCATCACCAATGTTTCAATTTTCTGTTACTGTTTTTAAAAAATATTTTTTTTTATTTATTTGACAGAGAGACAGAGAGAGAGATCACAAGTAGGCAGAGAGGCAGGCAGAGAGAGAGAGGGAAGCAGGCTCCACACTGAGCAGAGAGCCTGACGCGGGGCTCGATCCCAGGACCCTGAGATCATGACCTGAGCTGAAGGCAGAGGCTTACCCCACTGAGCCACCCAGGCTCCCCTGTAATTTTTTTTTTCACTTCTTTATTTTCTGACATTAGAAGATGCTCTGGGCCCACTTATGTATTTCCTGCTCCAGTCTTAGAAGCAGCCGCTTCTCTTAGGTGTCCTGTTTCCTTTTACTGAGGATGATGTTAGATGCCAAGTTCTGGGCACTGGGTATGCTCATTGCTACTGGGGCACCCCTGCTTCCAGGCCCTCTCAGTTGGCAGAATAAAGAAATACATGTGTGTATGTACATACCTGTGCACACATCTGTACAGAAATGCACACACACATTTACAGTATTTCTGTATGGAGCCATCTGCACCCATATTAAGTTGAGCACAAGATCTTACTGACGTCTCCACCTCTAATCCACCACTGTGTGGGTCCTTCCAGCCTCCTGCCCTTGCTCGTCTGTAAGTGTCAATTCTAGTAGTGAGAACTCTGGATTCAGAGCATTTTAATGACAGAAATTTAGTTTTTCATAGTTTCAGTTATCTATTTCATCTGGCTGAGTTTTAGCCATCTGTGGTTTTCAGGGAATTGGTCCGTCTCTTCTAAGTTGTTGAAGTTATGGATTTAAAGTTGTCCACAGTCTTCCTCTCCTACCCTTCTAATGGCTGTTGGGTCTGTTGGCACATCGCTGTTTCTATTCTTGGTATTGATTTGATTCACTTTGGGTTCTTGCTAGTCTTGCTAGAGGTTATTAATTCTATTTTATTTTTCAAAACCAGCTTTTCGTTAATTTTTTATTTTTTGTTTTTTTATTGTGTTATGTTAGTCACCATGAGATCATCATTAGTTTTAATGCAGTGTTCCAAAAATTTTTTTCCTGCTTTTAATTTCATTGATTTCTGCTTTTGTCTTTATTATTTCTTTCCTTATGCATACTTTGGCTTTACTTGGCTTTTTTCTCCGTAAGCACTTTAGCTTACGGATGGAGATCTTTCCTTTCGTGCGAATGTTTAGCACCGTACACGTCCCTCGGCATTACTTGAGCTGCGGCTCACAATGTTGATATGCCGTCTTCATTTTCATTTGCTTCTTTGTATTTTAAAAATTTCCCTTGAGACTTCATCATTGACCTGTGGATTATTTAGAAGTGTGTTTAATTTTCAAGTGTTTGCAGATTTTTCTGTTGTCTTTCTGTTATTGAGTTCTTATCTGAATCTATTATGGTCAGAAAATATATTCTGTATTATGTAAATTCTAAGGTTTGTTTTATGACCTAAGATACAGCTTTTGGCGAATGTCCCATGTGTGTGAAACAAACGTGTGTTCTTTTGTGTGTGGAGGGTTCTGCAGATGTGCAGGAGATCTATTGGTTGGTGGGGTTCCGATCTTCCACATCTTGCTGATCTTATCTCCAGTAGTTTTGTCAGTTGCTGTGAGTGACATCTTGAAGTCTCCAACTAGAATTGTGGACTTGTATATTTCTTTTTTCAGCTATATCCATTTTTGCTTCATATATTTTGAAGTTCTGTAGTTTGGCACATAAACATTTAGGATTGTCCTATCTTTTTGGTGGATTCACCCTTTTTATTATTACGTAATGTTCTCCATTCTTCCTATAATTTTCTTTTATCTGAAAATTTTCTCTGATATCAATACAGCCTCTCCTGCCTTTTTGGATTAATGTTCACATAAAATATCTTTTTCTTAAAAAAGCACATATTTGGGTCATTTTAAAAAGTTTACTTGGCCAACATCTGTCTTTTAATTTGTGTATTTAGAACATTTACATTTAAATTATTACTAATGTCTTAGGGCTCATATCTGCCATTTACTTTTTATTTCCTCTTTGTTCCCCCTATTTCTCAGGTATCCATTTCTTTTTCCCTTCTCTCCCTATGAGTCATGTGAACATGTTTCAGACTTCTATTTGATATATTTATAATATTTTTGAGTTTTGTATAATTTTCTCATTGGTTAACTTATATGTAACTTACATATGATACTCTATAACTTATAACACCTCTGGTGTTACCATTTTAACACTTCAAGTGAAATATAGAAACCTTACTTATATTCAGTTTTTTTTTTACCCTCCTGCTTTAAACATAGAACTGTTTGGAGTATTTCCTCCATATGCACTGAGCTCTACTTCAGGTAGCCTTATAACATAAAATGTGATTAAAGAAACTTGCAACGTAAATGATAGTCTATTATGGTCACTTCTACTTTTATGCATTTTATTGTTCTTTCCTTTCTGAAAGTCCCATCTTTTTGTAATCATTTGCTTTCAGATTGGAGGGTTTTATTTAATCACTATGTAACAGTATGTATTCTAGCAAGAAGTTCTCTTGTTTTCTTTCATTTGAGAACGTCTTTATTTCTCCCTAATTTCTGCAGGGTAGTTTCACAGACATAGAATGCAGGCTTGACACATGCTCTCTTTCAGCCCTTAAAAATGGGTCTTCCACTACCTACTAGTCTCTATTGCAGATGAGAAATTTGCTGTTATTCAAACGGTTTTCCTTTATAGATAATGTGTTATTTTTCTTTGGCTCCTTTTAGGATTTTTTATTTCTTAGTTTTCCAAATTTTACTTATGATGTGGTTTGGTCTGAATTTCTTTGGGTTAATCCTGCTTGGACTTTGCTCAGCTTCCTGAATCTGTAAATTTATGTCTTGGGAAATTTTCAGCCATTGTTTCTTCCCATTCTTTTCTTTCCTCTCCTTCCTAGATCTCTAATGATAAAATGTTAGTTCTTTTGTTATTGTCTCAGAGGCCTCTGAGGCTGTATTAGTTTTTTGTCTATTTTTTCTCTGTTGTTTATATTAAGTAAATGCTATTTATTTGTTTTCAATTTGACTGATGCTGTCCTCTGGCATTTCCATTCTAGTCTTGAGTCCATTTGGTGGTTTTTTAAAATAAATTTTATTTCTTTATGTTTTGAGAGAGAGAGAGAGAACGCAAGTGCACATGAGTAGGGGGAGTGGCAGTGGGAGAGGGAGAAGCAGACTCCCCGCTGAGCAGGGAGCCTGACCTGGGACTTGATCCCAGGACCCTGGGATCATGACCTGAGTCGAAGGCAGACACTTCACTGACTGAGACACCAAGGCACTCCCATTTAGTGAGTTTAAAAAAACTTCAGCTGTTGTATTTTTAGTTCTATAATTTCTATCTGGTTCTTTAAAAGAATAGCAGCTTTATTGAGAATGTAATTTATACACCACAAATGTATCCTTTAAAGGTCTATAATCAGTAGCTTTTAGTATACTCAGAATTATACCACCATCACCACTGGCTGATTTCAGAACATTTTAATTTCCTCCAAAGGAAACCCGATACCTAGGGGGTTTTTATCCTCCTTCCAGCCCCTGGCAACCACTAATTTGGTTAGACAGATGGACAAATCCATCTGTCCGTGGATTTGCCCAATCAGGACATTTTATATAAATGGAGTCATACATGTGATCTTTCAGTCTGACAGCTCTCACTTGGCCTGATGTTTCCAAGGTTCATTCCATTGTTGCCAGTGTCAGATCTTCCCTCCTTACGACGGCTGACTAATGTCCTATTCTGTGGACAGACCAAATTTGGTTTATGCATTCATCCACTGATGTACATTTAGCTTGTTTCTGTTTTTTGCTTATTATGAGTAATGCTGCTGTGGACATTTACATACAGGTTTTTGTGTGGACATGGCTCAATGTCTCTTCGGTGTGTACCTAGGAGTGGGGCTTCTGGGTTGACATTATGGATAGCTGCCAAACTGATTTCCGGAGTGGCTGCACCATTTCCCAGTCCTACGGATGTTCCAGGTTTTCCACATCCTCACCAGTAATTCATTTTCATAACTTCTATTTCTTTCTTGAGATTTCCTGTTTTTTTTTCCATTTGTTTCAAAGGAGTTTGCAGTTTATTGTGGAAGCATCTTTTATGGTGGCTACTTTAAACCCTCGGCAGATAGTTCCGAGACCGACTGCACCTTGCACCAGTTCATTGTATTTTATCATCAGATTGTTTTTCTCTTGATTTTTCAGATAATGGGTGATTTTCACTCGCATTCTGGACTGCGATGTTGGGAGACCCTTCCGTGTCAGCAGGTTGTCATCCTGTTTAAGTTCAGAGGATAGGATCTGTCCTTTTGTGGCTGTAGGTCCAATGACAGTTCGGCTTCTAGGGGCCTTGCAAGGCTATCCTGGCCTGTCTCATTCTTCTGGTGCTGCGGAGCTTCCACTCAGTCCCTGCTAGTCCCCAGAAGTCTGGTGGCACTGTGTCACTGTGGTGGGGAGTCAAGGCCACTGGGCCTGGGATGGAGGGCAGAGACACACAGTGCTTTGCTGTCGCTGTGGCTGTGGGCAGATCAGACCTGTCTGACTGTGGGGTCTCAGTAAAGCTACCCTGTCAGCAGTTAGCACTGTGGGAGGAAACCCACAGCCTGGGCCCCTTGCTTAGGTCTGGCAATGCTCAGGGCTACTAAGGTCATTGGTTGCTCTGCTCAGAGACAGAGAGACGACCCCTGATACGTTCTGGAAAGGCTCTAACTGTCCCCATTGGTTCCTGGAGGCTATTGGTGGCTCCTACTTCAGTATATCTGACTCTGGACTATAATCTCTGCATTGCCCCTGTGGAGCGGCAGGAGCAGGCTGAGCTCTGGGGGTCACAAGGCCATGAAGACAGTTCTCTGGGCCTTGGGACTCGGGACCCTTCTCTTCACTCTCAGGGCAGTCCCCATTGGTAAGTTTCTCCTCCCCTCATCCGTGGAAGCTTCTGGAGGCCGTGGCTCTGTAGAGCCTGAGACCCTGGAGTGTGGGGATCTCCTGCTCTGACTGGCCGTCGGTTGGGGGCTTGCTTAGCCTCAAGGGGGATGGGTCGTCTTGGGGCTGGTGGGCATGTGGGCTCCAAAGTTTGTGTCCCTGGAGACTCTTACTCTGACAAAGACTGAGGAGATCTAACTCCACGGTGAACCCGGGGTACAGGGCTGGGCCAGAGCCTGGGTGGAATGAAGGGACAGGGCTAGGGTCCCCGTGACCCCATGGACGGGAGGTGCTGAGGGGTCTTGCAGCGTGACTGCTCCATTTGTTTTCCCTGGGGCAGCGGCGCTGTTGGGGGAGTGGGAGAGCTAGCTGTACTTGGCCGTGAGGGTGACCATTCAGCTTGTGCTGGGACACGGAAGAGACACAGTTCTAGGGAGTGGCAATAGCAAGGTGGGGGTCACAGGGGTGTGGGTCCAGTGGGTCCACAGACCAAGAGGCAGGATTATGGGTAGGAAGCTGTGGAGAGGGCGTTCTGCCAGACAGACCAGCACGGAAAGGCTGGTGGTGAGAGAAGGTCCTGGGGGGCTGCGTGCACGGGGCTCAGACTGGGAGAGTGAGTGCTGGTGTCAGACGGCGTGTGCGTGTGTGTGAGTTGTGCAGGGAGACAGGAGAGGGCAGCAGTGTCCAGGGCCCTGGAAACTGATGGAAGGACATTGCATAGGGCAGGCTGATCCAGGGCCCAGCCCAGGTGGCCTCGGAGCTGGACAGTAAGGCTGCTGCAGGTGATGGTGGCAGGGATCTGCGGCCAGTGATGCCACCGGGCGGGAGTGGCGTGGGAAAGCTGGAGGGGACCTCGTTTTGTGTTAAAGATGCACACACACATTGCACAGGTTGGAAGGGGATGCGGAGGCTCTGGGGTTGTATCAGCACTGAATGAAGACCCTCTAGGGTCCGTGAGAGGGGTGGTGAGGGGGACATGCCTTCCTCTGGATCTGTATGGGGGAGTCTGCCCTCTGCCTCCTCCCAGGATGGGCCCTGGATGTGGCCTGGGGTGGCCCAGTCTGGGACATAGACTTCTCCGTGGCTGTTGTTGTGTTTCTCCCACACCAGCCCAGGAGGGGGTCATGAGAATGGGGGATTAAGAGGCTGTGACGGGGAGAGGCTGTGCAGGAAAAACCAGGGTGCAGAAGCCTAGAAGGGGTTTGTTCTGGAAACGTGTCCTGGTCCTGGTGGGGTGGTCCATTTGGTCCTGGTCCAGGGAGCTGCCAAGACCTGAAGCCCGAGGAGGAGGCCTGCTTGGAGGGCAGAACTGGAAGGGTAGGCGGCCAGGTGGGAGGGTAGGGGAGCAGGGAAAGGAGAGTGGTGTGGTGCGTGTGGTGGGCCACAGGCCCTCTAGTGGAAGCGGGGACATGCTGATTAGGAGGTGTGGTGGGTGGTGGGAAGAACAGTGGAGGACAAGGGCCTTTCTTGCCTGGGGGTGGAGTCCCCCTCATCGTAGGGGGCCCCAGAGGGCTTGGGAGGGAAGCAGAGGACATGACTGGAGGGAGGGGGACTGTGGAGGTGAGGACACAAGGCAGCCTGGGGGCAGTGGGAGGGTCTCTGTGTGACCCCACCCCATCACCTTTCTGGACTGCATCTACTGGGGGCGTCGAGGGACCTGACTTTGTGCTGAGGCCTCAGAGCAAGACCTTGGAAGTGGCTCCAGGCAAGCGCAGGCGTCTTCAGACCTCCCAGCTGCCCCTGCCCTCCCTCCACCCCACAAAGACGCTTCCGGCCCCTCTGAGGCTGGCCTGTCCTTCTGCAGGCGGACCACGCGACCTGAGGCTGGCGTACAGACACAGTCCCTGCGACGGAGTGGTGCTGGTCCGCCACAAGGAGCAGTGGGGACACGTGTGCAACCAGGAGTGGACGTTGGCGGAGGCATCTGTGGTCTGCAGGCAGCTGGGCTGCGGCCATGCAGTGGGTGCACCCAAGTATGTCCCGTTGCCCGGGGAGATGGTGCGGCCGTGGCTTCACAACGTGTCCTGCAGGGGTGATGAGCCCTCCTTCTGGGAGTGCAGCCTTGGGGCTTGGACGCAGAGCAAGTGCCCTCACGAGTGGGTGGTGGTGGCTCTGTGTGCAAGTAAGTCTGCTGGAGGGGGTTTGAGGAAGGGGGGAAGGGTGGTCTGGGGAGAGGGAGGAGGGGTGTCTGGGGGTCTCTGGCTGGGGCTCCTCACTGGGCCTAAGAACCACCCCTACCTGTAAAGCCTTCCAATCTGTCATGAGTCCTTCATTCCTTCTGTTAGGGTCCTTTGCTTCTCTTCCAACAAATGCTTATTTGCAGGGCACTATTCTAGATGCGGGGGGGGGGGGGGGGGCGGTGAGTAAATCAGACCAGACCCTGCTGCAGGGAGCTTTTCCTCTCCCCGGGGGAGACAGTGAATAAAGAAGCAGAGCAGTGATGTGGGAGGAGCTGAAAACACACAGGCGGGTGGGGGCTTGAGGGCCACCCTGTCTTCTAGACACTTTAACATTAGGTGTCTAAACATGATTTCCAAAATGAGGAGTGGGCGAACGCTTTCCCCTGGAGGTCTCACTTGAGGGTCTTCTGCTGTCTCTGGGCACTTAGGTGGCCGAGAACCTGTGAGGTCCCCCCCTTAGCATTCTGTGAGGCTGACCCACTACGCCCAGCATAAAGCGAAAATGCAGGGACCCCTGAAAACAGCAAGATTTTCAAGACAGTGACAGGCCCAGGCCCCTCTGAGTGGGGGGCCTGCTGGGTGGGGGGCCTTTGGGACCGCCTGCTCTCAGAGAGGGCCCCACGCAGCCCAGCACTAAGCCCCCAGAAGGATCAGGGCTGGTCTTGGGCTGGAACCCAGGCCCAGCATAGGGACTGCCATGCCCAAATGGAGTCTGGTCACCGAGGCAGGCCACAGGCTCCGAGCGGCCAAGCGGCCAGCAGAGTCCCCACCTTTGGCCACGTGATTCTCAGATGGCACCTTTCGGGAGATCCGGCTGGTGAAGGGCCGCAGCCCCTGCTCTGGGCTCCCTGAGATCAGGAATGTGAATGGAGTGGATCGCCTCTGCGGCCTGCATGAGGAGGAGGCCACGGTGTTCTGCCGGGAGCTGGGGTGTGGGCCTGTGCTTCAGGCGCCACGTCGAGCTGTGGGTGTCGTCGGGAAGTACATGACATGCAGGGGCACCGAGCCCACCATCCGGAACTGCAGGCTTAACAACAATCTGCGCAGCGGCTGTGATTTCCAGCAGGATGCGGACGTGGTCTGCGCAGGTGAGGCCCTGTGCGTCCTGCCCGAGTCCCCGGCCACCTGCGCCTGAGTCCCGGCTGTCTCAGAGGGATCAGGTCAGGGCGGACTGGGCAGGCAGAGAGGAGAGCCTGTGCTGGGACCATCTGGTGTTCTCTGGCTCAGAGCTGCTTGGAGGAGAGGCTTGGAGGTGAGGGCATGGGAAATGCTCTTGGATGGCCCAGGGGGCCTCCCGAGTCCCCCGTGTTCTCCCTGCAGAGGTGTCCTGGCTCAGAGCCCCCAGGCCTGTGGGGGGCCTGGCTGTCCTGCAGCATCTGAGCTGGAGGAGCTGAGATTGTCGCGTGTGCGACACGAGCTGGCTGGCTGGTGGCTGTCCCCTCCCAGTCCTGCCTCAAAGGGGCAAGTGAAGCGGCCCTCAGAGATGCTGGCTGGGTTCTGGGAATGAGGAAAGGCTGAAGTGAGGTGGATGGGCCCCTGTCCTGGGTGCCCCTAAGAAGGCAGTGATCTGTGGCGGAAGAGGGGCCTCCAAGACTGTACAGAGCCTTGAAGCCCCTGCCCTGGGCAGGCAGCGGCTGTGTGACACATGTGAGCCCCTGGAGGAGGTGACTCTGTCCTCTGACCTCAGGGAAGTGACCAGTGACCCCTGCTCTGCTCTAGGTAGAGGTGTTTGGGCCCCTGGCTCTCAGTTTCCGGCCCGGGCTTTCGGACCCACTGCTTGGGCCCAGGTGCTCTGCCCTGGCCGGAGCCTGTTGCAGTCCGGGGAGGTGGCTGAACGGTTCCCCTGAGAGCCTCTCAGTTCTCCTAACTGAGAGTTTGTGTCCTCCCCAGGGCACATGGAAGCCCGGTTGGAGGGCGGTGAGCACCCCTGTGCCGGGCGTCTGGAAGTGAGGCGTGGCCTGACCTGGGGCACCGTCTGTGATGCTGACCTGGACCAGGCCACCGCCCACGTGGTGTGCCGGGAGCTGCAGTGTGGCTCGGCCGTGTCCACGCCCGGGGGCGCCCACTTTGGTCAGGGCTCTGGGCCTGTGTGGACGGAGGCCTTCCTTTGTGCAGGCGACGAGTCTCTGCTGTTCCGCTGCCCTCGGGGGCCTGGGCACCAGTGTGGGCACCGCCAGGATGCTGGGCTCAGATGCTCAGGTGAGGCTAGGAGGGCAGCCTCCAGTAGCCTTCCCTGCCAGCCCCCCTCGGTGACTCCCTCTGGAGGCTCTAAGCTAGGCCCATAAAGATGCCTCTGGCCAGGAGGGTGTGCGTTTTCCCGTTGAGGAAGTGTTGCTTCTGTGGCTGGAAGGGAGGGGAGGAGAAGGTTGTGCCCCCACCCCCCGCCCCCAGTTGCACCCCATACTCTGCCAGCACATCTGCGGAGAGGCGTGATCTGGATGCTCAGGCTGAGGAGGGGAGGGAGCTAGGGAGGCAGGCAAGGGCATGGCTGTGGCCACTGCACTGGGTGCAAAGGAAAGAATCTGGTCTGTGGGGGAGGGGGATGCTGACACCCACTCCCCTCTTCAGAGTTCCGGCTGGTTAACGGCAGCAGCAGCTGTGAGGGGCGCGTGGAGCTCCAGGTGCAGCAGGCCTGGGCACCCATCTGCGCAGCCCACTGGGACTTAGCAGACGCCACCGTCCTCTGCCACCAGCTCAACTGTGGCAGCGCAGAGGCCACACCCCTAGGAGGCCACTTTGGGGGCGGGGACGCTCCCATCTGGCCTGATGTGTTTCACTGTGTGGGGACAGAACCCTATTTGTGGAATTGCCCAGTAGGCACCCTGGGGGGCGGGGCCTGTGCCCTGGGGAACTCGGCTGCCGTGGTCTGCTCAGGTGAGTCTGCAAGAGCGGGGTGGAGAGGAGGTTGGCGGGGTGAGGGGGGTCGGGGGTCGGGGCAGAGGGAGGCCGGGAGTGGGCGGGGTTCTGCTGGGAGGTGGTGGTTCCCTCTCCTTTGCAGGCGGAGAGTCCTTCCCCCTGACCCCCTGTCCGTGGGTCCTCCCCAGGTCTCCTCCACGCCCTCCGGCTGAGGGACGGACAGAGCCGCTGCGATGGCCGCGTGGAGGTCTCCCTGGACGGGGTGTGGGGCCGCGTCCTGGACGACGCGTGGGACCTGCGCGGCGCCCACGTGGTGTGCAGGCAGCTGGGGTGCGGACTGGCTGACCGGGCCTACGATGCGCCTGCGCCCCGGAGCGGGGCCGTCCCCGTGGGGCTGAGCCGCGCGCGCTGTCGGGGCGCCGAGACCCGCCTGACCCAGTGCAACGTGTCCGCATCCCCGCTGGTATCCGCGGGGGCCGCGCGGGACGTGGGCGTCGTGTGCTCCGGTGAGTGAGTGCCCGGGCCGCCCGCCCATCTGCCCGCGGGCCGGCAGCCCTGACTCCGCGCGTGTCTCCACAGGGAGCCTGCGGGTGCGGCTGGCCGCGGGGCCCCACCGCTGTGCGGGGCGCGTGGAGGTGCTGCACGGGGGCGTGTGGGGCACCGTGTGTGACGACGGTTGGGACCTGCGGGACGCCCACGTGGTCTGCCGGCAGCTGGGCTGCGGCCAAGCCCTCCGCGCCCTCGGGGCCGCGCCCTTCGGTGCCGGCTCGGGGCGCATCTGGCTGGACCAGCTGGGCTGCAGCGGCCACGAGTCTGCGCTGTGGCAGTGCCCGTCGCGGGGCTGGGGCCATCAGGACTGCGGGCACAAGGAGGACGCCGGCGTCGTCTGCTCAGGTAGGTCCTGTTCGGTGAGTGTCTTGCTGGGGCAGCTGGGCACCAAATGGCCGTGCTGTCCAAGTGCCTAACACCGCGCACGCTGCCTTCCTCGGGTTCCGCGCGCCCTCTTCCCGGCTGGAGAGCTCCACCCGGACCCGACAGTGTTCTCCGAGCTGCTGGGTGCGCTCTTCACCCTGCCCGGGGAGGGGCGCGGATGGGGGTGGGGGGCGGGGCGGAACAGGGAACCGGGGCGGGTCTGCTCTGATGCTGCCTGCGGTCCTGGACCAGCACTGGGGCCTGTCACTGCTCACAAGCTCCGCTGCGTTTGTGTGGGAGGGTTCTCTGCCTCAAAGTCTTTTGACCCTTATTTCAGCGCTGCTGGAGGACTTTTCCCAGAGCGCTTGGAAGGCGGTGCCTGAAAGCTTATGCACGTCTGAGGCTCTTTGTGTTGGTCGTGTGGTGTGGTCGTTCCCGGAGGGACAGAGTGTGACTTACTGGGGGCGTGAGCCTGTGAGGGGTTGGAGGTGTGCGCAGGGCTGCCCTCCAGGACGGACTTGAGTGTTCACTCTGCTTTCTTCTTGATTCTAGTCCCGATTTTGCTTTCCGAAAGCTTTCCTCAGCGATGTCTCAGATGATCACCCGGTTCCAATCGTTGCATGTCTCTCAAATGACACTTTGCTTGTTATTTTAGATCTTCCCTATCCTTTTTATTCATTATTCGGTGGGGGGCTCTGCTCTTTTCTCATATATTCTGGGGGAGTGTCTCTAGGTTCTGTACACATCACTGATTTGCTTGTGTGTCGGCCTGGTCTGAAGTCCTTGGGTGCGCATCTCACCTCGGCAAACTTCCTTCCTTCTTCCGGCTCGGCTCCCTCAGGCCCTCTGTCATTTGCTGACTGACAGGACTCTGCTGCTGGGGACTGGCTGTTGGCAGGGAGGGGCCCTCTGTTTCTGTTACGATTCAACATGGAAGCAGTGCTCCAAAACTGAGAGCAGAAACAGGCCAGGTGTGTGACGCCCAGGCCTGGGATGGACATGGGTCACTCTTACCCCATTTGGTCCACTGGTGAAGTCCCAAGGACAGCCCAGATTCGGGGGTGGGAAACAGACTAAATTCAAGGGGTGTGGGTACAGCAGGAACCCTCGTGGCCACTTAGGTAATCTATCAGGGTGTACTTCCTTCAAGCAGGTTTTTAAAACTTATTTAAATTTTAATTTGTTATGACCTCATCATGGGCAATTCATATCCTGCAGAGGTATTTTGATGCATCACAGACTCTCATAACCTAATTTTAAAGGGTCGTCAAATGCTTTATTAGTGCTGATGCTATAATTTATTTACTACGTCCTGTGTGGTCTGAGTCGCCCTGCCTGTGGGTAATGTCACGGTACTTGGGCCATGAGCAGCCAGGGCTGAGGCTGCCTCTGAACACGAAACTGCACCCATTTCTGTTTTTAAATTTTTTTGAGTTCTTATAATCACTGCTACATTGATCATCTTGTGCGTAAGGTTTATTCTATATTTTGTTTTTTTTTAATTTAAATTCAATGAACATATGATGTATTTTAGTTTCAGAGTCAGAGTTCAGGGATTCATCAGTTGCATATCACACCCCGTGCTCGTTACATCATGTGCCCTCCTTAGTGCCCATCCCCCAGTCACCCCATCCCCCCACTTCCCTCTAGCAACCCTGTTTGTTTCTTATGGTTATGTGTCTCTTATGGTTTGTCCCTCTCTCTGATTTTGTCTTGTTTTATTTTTCCTCTCTTCCCCTGTGTTCATCTGTTTTTTTTCCTAAATGCCACATATGAGTGAGATCATATGATTATTGTTTTTCTCTGATGGACTTCACTTAGCAAAATACCCTCTAGTTCCATCCATGTTGTTGCAAATGGCAAGATTTCATTCTTTTTGGTGGCTGAGTAATATTTCATTGTATATATACACCACATCTTCTTTATTCATCTGTCGATGGACATCTGGGCTCTTTCCATGGTTTGGCTATTGTGGACATTGCTGCTATGGACATTGGGGTGTGGGTGTCCCTTCAGATCACTACATTTGTATGTTTGGGGTAAATCCCTAGTAGTGTAATTGCTGAGCCATAGGGCGTCCCTATTTTTAACATCTTGAGGAACCTCCATGCTGTTTTCCAGAGTGGCTGCACCAGTTCCCATTCCCACCAAGAGTGCAAGAGGCTCCCCTTTCTCTGTATCCTCACCAATATGTGTTATTTCCTAACTTGTCAATTTTGTCCATTCTGACTGGCGTAAGGTGGTATCTCATTGTGGTTTTGATTTGTATTTCCCTGACACCGAGTGATGTGGAGCATTTTTTTCATGTGTCTGTTGGCCATTTGGATGTCTTCTTTGGAGAAATGTCTGTTCCTGTCTTCTGCCCATCTCTTGACTGAATTATTTGTTCTTTGGGTGTTGAGTTTGATAAGTTCTTTTTAAAAAAATTTATTTATTTGACACAGAGAGATCACAAGTAGGCAGAGAGGCAGGCAGAAAGAGAGAGGAAGGGACGCCTGGGTGGCTCAGTTGGTTAAGCGGCTGCCTTCAGCTCAGGTCATGATCCCAGCATCCTGAGATTGAGTCCCACATCGGGCTCCTTGCTCGGCAGGGAGCCTGTTTCTTCCTCTGCCTCTGCCTGCCTCTCTGTCTGCCTGTGCTTGCTCTCTCTCTCTCTCTCTGACAAATAAATAAATAAAGTCTTTTTAAAAAAAAAGAAAGAGAGAGGAAGAAGGAGGCTCCCTGCTGAGCAGAGAGCCCCATGCGGGGCTCGATCCCAGGACCCTGAGATCATGGCCTGAGCTGAAGGCAGAGGCTTTAACCCACTGAGCCACCCAGGTGCCTCACGATAAGTTCTTTATAGATCTTGCATACTATCTGATATGTCACTTGTAAATCCTTTTTACCATTCCGTTGGTTGTCTTTTGGTTTTGTCCTTTGCCGTGCAGAAGATTTTTATCTTGATGAAGTTTCAACAGTTCACTTTTGTCTTTGTTTCCCTTGCCTTTAGAGATGTGTTTAGTGAGAAGTTGCTATGGCTGAGGTCACAGAGGTTGCTGCCTGTGTTCTGCTCTAGGATTTTGATGCATTGCTATCTCACATTTAGGACTTTTGTCCATTTTGAGTCTATTTTTGTGTATGGCATAAGAAAATTGTCCAGTTTAATTTTTCTGCGTGTGGCTGTCCAGTTTTCCCAACACCATTTGTTGAAGAGACTGTCTTTTTTCCACTGCATATTCTTTCCTGCTTTGTTGGAGATTAGTTGACCATAGAGTTGAGGGTCCATTTCTGGAGTCTCTATTCTGTTCCATGGATCTATGTGTCTGTTTTTGTGCCAGTACCACACTGTCTTGATGACGACAGCTTTGTAATAGAGCTTGAAGTCTGGAATTTTCATGCCTCCAGCTTTGGTTTTCCTTTTCAACATTCCTTTGACTATTTGGGGTCTTTTCTGGTTCCATACAAATTTTAGGATTATTTGTTTCAGCTTTGTGAAAAAAGTTGATGGTATTTTGATAGGGATTGCCTGGAATGTGTAGCTTGCTCTGGGCAGCATGGTAGTTTTAACAATATTTGTTCTTCCAATCCATAAGCATGGAATATTTTTTCCATTTCCTTGTGTCTTCCTCAATTTCTCTCATGAGTGTGCTATAGTTTTTAGATATTTTACCTCTTTGGTTAGGTTAATTCCTGGGTATCTTCCGTTTTGGGTATAATTGTAAATGGGATCAACTCCTTAGTTTCTCATTCTCCAGTTTCATTGTTAGTGTATATAACTGATTTCTGAGCATTGATTTTATATCCTGACACTTTGCTGAATTTCTTTATGACTTCTAGCAGTCTTGGAGTGGAGTCTCTTGGGATTTCCACATAAAGTATCATATCATCTGCAAAGAATGAATGTTTGACTTCTTCTTTGCCAATTTGGATGCCCTTTACTTCTTTTTGTTGTCTGATTGCTGAGGCCAGGACTGCTAGTACTATGTTGAACAATGGTGGTGAGAGTGGGCATCCTTGTCATATTCCTGACATTAGGGGAAAAGCTCTCAGTTTTCCCCATTGAGAATGATATTCGCTGTGGACTTTTCAAATATGACTTCTATGATATTGAGGTATGTGCCCTCTATCCCTACACTGCAGAGAGTTTTATCAAGAAAGGATGCTGTACTTTGTCAAATGCTTTTCCTGCATCTATTGAGAGGATCCTATGGTTCTTGTCTTTTCTTTTATTAATGTATTGTATCACACTGATTGATTTGTCGTTGTTAAAACAAACCTTGCAGCCCAGGAATAAATCCCACTTGGTCGTGGTGAATAATCCTTTTAATGGACTGTTGCAGGGAATGATCCAAATCTTTTGGTACTCAGGTTGAGACCTGGTTTGTGACCCCATATGTGATCTGTTCTGGAGAATGTTCCATGTGCAGTTGAGAAGAATGTGCATTCTGTTGCTTTAGGATGGAATGTTCTGAATGTATCTGTGATGTCCATCTGGTCCACTGTGTCATTCAAAGCCCTTGTTTCCTTGTTGATCTTCTGCTTAGATGATCCATCCATTGCCGTGAGTGGGGTGTTAAAGTCCCCTACTACTATTGTATTATTATTCATGTGTTTCTTTAATTTTGTTATTTACTGGTTTATATAATTGACTGCTCCCATGTTAGGGGCATAGATATTTATAATTATTGGATCTTCCTGTTAAATTATGATATAAGGTCCTTCCCCATGTCTTTTTACAGTTTTGGTTGAAAATCTAATTTGTCTGATTTGGGATTGTTACTCCAGCTTTCTTTTGATGTCCATTAGCGTGATAAATGTTCTCCATGCCCTCACTTTCAATCTGGAGTTGTCTTTGGGTCTAAAATGAGTCTCTTCCAGATAGCATATCAATGAGTCTTATTTTTTTTTAGATTTATTTATTTATTTATTTGACAGAGGGAGAGATCACAAGTAGGCAGGGAGGCAGGCAGAGAGAGAGAGGAGGAAGTAGGCTCCTCTCTGAGCAGAGAGCCCGATGCGAGGCTTGATCTCAGGACCCTGGGATCATGACCTGAGCTGAAGGCAGAGGCTTTAACCCACTGAGCCACCCAGGTGCCTTGATGAGTCTTGGTTTTTTATCCATTCTGATACCCTGTGCCTTTTGATTGAGGCATTTAGTCCATTTACATTCGGAGTAACTATCGAAAGATATGAATTTAAGGCCATTGTATTATCTGTAATGTCCCTGTTTCTGTATATTGTCTCTGTTCCTATCTGGTCTCTGTTACTTTTCGGCTCTCTCTTTGCTTAAAGGATCCCCTTTAATATTTCTTGCAGGGCTGGTTTAGTGATCACAAATTCTTTTAGTTTCTGTTTGTCCTGGAAGCTTTTTATCTTTTCTTCTACTCTGAATGAGGCCTTGCTGGATAAAGTATTCTGGGCTGCATATTTTTCTCATTTAGCACTTGGATTATTCTGTATTTTGAATGATTTCCAAGGATGGATTTCTGGACAATTAGCTGACATCCGCTAAGATCCTACAGCTGGGGATTAAATCTGGTCCCTGAGGTTAATATTTCCCTGCATCCCTGGGGTGGGAGATTGTCATGGGGATGTGTGATTGATGGGTTAGATGTCCGTGAGCAACACTGATCCTGGTGCTTCGACCCTCTCATTTTTGGCTCCTCCCTTGGAGATTTCCTCTGACCTGACTGCTCTTTTCTTCCAGGGTCAGTGGCTCTGAGGCTGCGAGGTGGCATCCACCACTGTGCTGGGTGGCTGGATGTGTTCTACAATGGGACATGGGGTGCCGTGTGCAGTAATGCCCTGAAGGACATCTCCTTGTCTATCATCTGCAAGCAGCTGGGCTGTGGGGAGCAGGGCTGGCTAGAGAACAGGCCTGTCCACAGCGGCTTGGGCACCTCCTGGGTGGATGACATTGAGTGTCGCAGGCTGAGGAACTCCACGCTGTGGCAATGCCCCTCGGCACCATGGCACCCGCACTCCTGTGCCCCTGCAGAGGAGGTCTGGATCACTTGTGCAGGTGGGACATGGGCAGTTTCTGAGAGCTTACCCACAGGAGCTGCCACTGATCCCGACTCAGAGCTTGGGGTTCTGTGGGTTCTACAGACTTCATTCCGAAGCTTTTCAGGGCATTTACAATGGGATGGTGACTATATAATCCAACAGGATTGTCAGAGAAAATGACACAGGATTCCGGGGAAACCCTTGACTGCTCATCCACCCACAGCTGCCCAGGTACCCTTTCGTCCATCTCCCTGTCCACTCTTCATCTTGGTCCTGCACTGCAGTGACCACAGCTCCCTTTTCCAGAGGAGGGTATGCTGCGTGTGCATGGGGGCAAGGACAGCTGCTCCGGCCGTGTGGAGCTCTGGCATGCTGGCTCCTGGGGCACCGTGTGTGATGATTCCTGGGACCTGGCAGACGCAGAGGTTGTGTGCCGCCAGCTGGGCTGTGGCCCAGCTCTGGGTGCCCTTGCAGGGGCTGCCTTTGGGCCAGGCTCAGGGCCTGTGTGGCTGGATGAGGTGGGGTGCCGTGGCAGTGAGTGGTCCCTGTGGAGCTGTCCTGCGGAGCCGTGGGGACTCGGAGACTGTGGACACAAGGAGGATGCTGGTGTGCACTGCTCTCGTGAGTGGACAGGGGGCAGCGGGCCAGGTGGGGTTGGGGGGGGATTGCTGGGGGCTGGGGTGGGCATTGCCAGAAGAGGTCCTTGGAATATCCCCCAAAATGTGGCCCTAAGGCTGTACCTGAGCTGGGTTCCTCTGGATACCTCTGTGGCTGTCCCATGGCATGTTGGGCTCAGGCTGAGTGGGGCTGGGACACTTGGCTGAGGGTCTGAGCTTCCCAGGGCTGTGGCTGCCTCCCCTTCTTTGCCCTCTGATCCCTCTGATTTCTCCTGCAGGTGACAGGGGAACCACAGCCTTGCCACCAGCACTGGCACAGACATTGGGTAGGTGTGCTCTCCCTCAAGTCTCAGCTCATGCCCTCCTATCTGGTCCCAACCCAGAAGGGCCCTACAATGGGTTCTGCACAGCGGGGTGCCCTGGAGTTTCCTATGGGTGCCAAGGCCCCAGGAAGCCCCTCCTTAGGTTGGTTGGGCCAAGGTCTAGAGGACCAGGAATACCCCCTCCTCTGAGGAAGAGGGCCAGCCTGTGTGGAGAGCCATGGGGTGAGATGGCAGGCCCAGGCCTTGAACACCTACTTCTCTGGGGTCTTTCTTTTACCAGCTGGGAGGTTTGACCTGGGAACACTCGGACTCCCTTCTGGCCCCCTCCCTCCTGGTACTTCTCTCTCCTGGCCCCTTCCCTCCTGTGTCCCCTCCTTCCTCACCTTTGCCCTGTGACCTCAGGGCTATCTCTAGGAGAGGAGCACAAGGCCCATCTCTCCTCTGCGTGCCTTCCCCCTCCCTGAGAGGCTCAGGTGGTCCATACCCAAGGTCACAATACCCCAGGCACACAGGGGAGACCCCACCTCTCACTGTCCCCACAGGCCACCCCTCAGCCCCTCCGTCTGTCCTCAAGACTGGGAACCTGCCCATGACGTTTTGCTTTGTCCTCGGCACCCTTCTGGTCATCGTCTCACTGGTCCTAGGGGCGCAGTGGTACTGTGGCAGAGCCCGCAGGGGTAGGTGGGTGTGGCTGGGAGGGGAGCATGTGCTCTGGGGATGGGGGTGCTGGGGGTGCACACTCTGAGACCCCCAGCCCTTCACAGGCCCCTTCTCTCCCGGGAACTTCTCTGCATGTCTGGTCCCACCCAGACCCCCACCGCATGGTGACTTCTCAGTGACACCCTTGGACCCATGAGTTTTCAGGGTCAGGGAACCGTGGACCCTGCTCTGCTTCTAAGAGGTGGCCTGGGTGTGAAAACAAGTCCCCAGTGGTGTCCCGATTCCTTATGCCATCTGTGTGGTGGAGTTAAACAGCCATGGGAGCCCAGGGAGACATGTGGCTCCTTGTGGGGGACGTTGCTCTTGGTAGGCCAGGCTGCACTGGAGACCCCACAGGGCCAACAGGGGGTGGGCTCAGATGGTGGGAGGGGCTTTTCTAGGGGGCTCTCGTGTGGCCTTTGCAGGTTCCAGAATGTTGGGGAGTCTGGCCTCAGAAGCTGTTTATGAGGACATTGGAGTTGTCCCCATGGGGGAGAAAGACGAGGGACCCAGAGTGTCCCAGAACCTGGCCCTGGAGGAGGAGTATGATGATGCAGGGGAGCCGGAGCTGGGCCCTGAGGAGGAAGAGGAAGAGGAGGAGGCACCCCTGAGCCCCACTGGTGTGCACCTCTGCATGCTGGCATCTGTCGTGCTCTTCCTTCTGTACTGCTCCTATGTGCGGGGCTCTGTTCTGGCCAGTGCCTACATTTAAAGACCCTGAGAGCCATCTGCCCATGTGTCCATGTCCCTCATTCCTGCGCCATAGGCCGGGATGTCCCTTCAGAGCTGCTCCCTAGACAGGAATCTTCTTGTGGAGGGATGTGGAGTTTAGAGAGGGTCCTTCAGTTTTCCTTGGGCTTCTTTTCATGGCCGCCCCCAGGGTCCCTCTAGTACCTTGTCCTGTTCGGCTGCAGGGGTCCTGAGAAGACAGGGTGGGAGGGGATGCAGTGCGACCCTGGCTCATCCACTCTAGTCCTTGTCTGGTCTCTGGTTTCAAGTGACACACCAGGGCCCAGAAGTGGTGGGGGCTTGGAGGGGTGGCCAAGGGGCCCAATGTGCATCTTTCTTCTTCAACACAGGTGGGGCTCCTTGTAGCCCTGACCCCAAAGCTTGGCCTGAGACAGAAGACACAGCATGCCCTGGGACGTGATGACAGTGAGATGGCCATGGGGACATCAGTGACACTAGGGGTGTGTGTGTGGGGGAAGCCCAGGCCCTGGGGGGCTTTCATTGTCCTCACTTCAAAAGGAGATGTCATTAAAGTCCCTTTGAACTCACTCATTCATGCATTAATTCATCTCAGGAACATTCCTCAGACCACCTCTCCCAGCCCAGGTGCAGTTCTCAGCTACCCCCTCTTCACCCGGGTCCGGTGTGGGCGCGCGTTTTCCACGATCTGCACCCACAGCTTCCTGCTCACATGGTTCTCTTGCATGCATCGTGTCGGAGTGGGGTCCCGACGAACCAGC